>JAQRGC011829138.1:0-10691 GCA_028659135.1 Plantago lanceolata
AAATACTGTGAGATAGAGATATCCATGGGTTTTATGCAATTATGTGCAAGTTTCTTGATTTTAATGCGTTTTATTATGTGAGTTAGAGATTCGAAAGATGATAAATGCATGATAGAATAGGTTATTTAATTCTCGAGAGAGATTATTGAATTAATTAGAGAAGCTTGATTGTCTGCAACTGGATTAACTATGATTAACTGAAGAGTATGAGAATGCATGTGATTAACTATAATTAAGTCGAAATCCCTAGATATCTTGTCTATGGATTTTATCAGAAGTTCTATTTAATTTGTCGTTCGTAGTAGTTAGTTAGTACAAGTTCTCAATTATTATTTTCTCACCTATTTTAGATCTTAGTTTAATATACATTAGTATTTGTCAACAAATCAGTCCCTGTGGAGACGATACTCGATTTTATCACTTTATTACTTGTAGCGATATCGTACACTTGCGATTTTCTCCATCAAGTTTTTGAAGTCGGTTTTATACCTACTTATCACTTCCATGGCAGAAGCTCCAGATCGGAGCTTCCATGGAAGCTCCGATCTCTGTAAAATTTTAATTTATTTATTTATTTTTTGTAGAAATTTAAGCAATAAATAAATAAAGAGGTCCGAAAAATAGAGACGACCATTAAAACTTATGCAATCGAAAATTTAAAATTTGAGGGCGGAACGTTAAACACTTATGCAGTCGAACTTTGGAAAATCGGGGTGGGACAGTAACACTTGTGCAATCGAACACAAATAATCGGGTTCATGATTCAGAATGTAGGGTCTAGGGCTTAGGGTTTAGGGTTTACGAACATTAATACCTAAAATAACTAGTGACCCGCACCAGACACCATAGGGTTTAGGGTTTACGGACATTAATACCGAAATTAACTAGTGACCCGCACCAGAACCCATAGTGTCTGACACCATACACCATAGGGTTTAGGGTTTTCGGACATTAATACCGAAAATAACTAGTGACCCGCACCAGACACCATAGTGTCTCACACGAGACACCATATGGTTTAGAGTTTAGGGCTTAGGGTTTACAAACATTAATACCGAAAATATTTAGTGACCCGCACCAGACACCATAGTGTCTGACACCAAACACCATATAATTTAGGGTTCAGGGCTTAGGGCTTAGGGTTTACGAACATTAATACCGAAAATAACTAGTGACCCGCACCAGACACCATAGTGTCTGACACCAGACACCATAGGGTTCAGGGTTTACGGAAATTATACTGAAAATAACTAGTGCCCCGCACCAGACACCATGCATAGTGTTTAGGGTTTAGGGTTTACGGACATTAATACCGAAAATAACTAGTGACCCGCACCAGACACCATAGTGTCTGACACCAGACACCAGGCATCGTAGGGTTTAGGGATTAGGGTTTATGGTTTACTGACAGTAATACCGAAAATAACTAGTGCCCCGCACTAGACACCATAGGGTTTAGGGTTTAGGGTTCACGGTCCAAACACTATTGTGCCTCGCATGAATGAGAAATACTATAGATTAGGGACTTCTATTGTTATTTGTCAAAAGGGAATCATTTGTCAAAAAAGGTAATGGTTTATTGCACCTTTTCTTCATCTTTGTCTACATAAGAGGAGACAACTTAAGGGTATCATCGTCCTTTCAGCTCAAAAGTGGGTTTTTTGAAACACTAGAATCAAGGCTTCCCAATATGGAACCTCATTCCTCATTTGTACCCAATATGCAATGGACCCATTTTTCAATTCTATTCAGTGAAAACAACAACAGTTTTTTTTTTTTAAGTTTAAAATTTGATTTCCATTTCACATAAAAACTGGTCAAAATTACATCATCAGTAAACAATCCAAACCTTCCCGTGTACATGATGTGTTTCTAGCAAGTGAATGAGCCACATACATCATTACATGTACGAGGAACGAATCTAAAGCTTAATTTTTTTTTTGAAACGGCAAAATAAGATTAGATTAACCCAGAGCATAAGAAATGCTCAATGTCAAAACAATTACAACCGAAGGGGAATGCCCCAAACCAAATGCAAGAAGAGATAATGTGCTTCCAAAAAAATCCGAGGGCCCACTTTCACCCAAGCATTTTCTAGCAAGCCAAAACTCACGAAACATAACATGAATCTAAACCAATACAGAGTAGGGCAATTACAAAATCAAGCTGGACCACGTTGACCCAATTCCAAAACCTGAATCATGGATGGACAGTAAGGCACCGAAATCTTCCAAGCAAGCGGACTAAACCTATAGTAGTGAAAAAACCAAGAAACCGAGTGCTCCAACCTAAGGAAACAAAACAAAACACCACACCAAAACCCCACTACTCGCGAATCTCGATGAGTCACATTCCTCCACTCTATGTCGCTTTACGAGCGAATGGTGAGACATTAAGAATAGAATCGATAATATGTCCATCAAATGCCAAGGACCACCCTTGTTAATGCGGGATGGCTTGTATTGGTTTCTACCTAATTCTCGAACCATTGCTCGTTTGACGGCAAGTAGCAAGTAATTGAAAATGTGATCTTCAAGAGGAACGAAAGTGGTTAAGACTTTTATAAGGAAATTTAAGACCCGGCCCCGACCGAATCCCCTAAACCAAGTAGACCGGAAGTCCTCCAAGATTTACAAACCAACGTGAATTAGTTTGACTTGGATTAAAACCCGAAAGGAGACAACATCAAAGATGAAACCCCTAAAAACGAGTCCCTTACCAATGGTTAGGCCCCCGAGCAGTCAAGTCCACACCAAAGATCTGCACCGCGTTATCCTCCTACAATCGGGCATGTCCAAACCAAAAATAAGAGATAAACCAGTGATGGGCCCAAGATAACGAAGCCCACACAAACAGTTAGTACATCCCAACCCAGCCCAAAAAAAGCCTGATGGCCCAAGAAGAGAAGCACACCAGCGGCCCAAAACCAAATAAAGGAGACAAAACCCATTAGCCTAACTTTCGCCCTCCCTGTTCGAACAAATTACAAGAATGCCATTGCCTCAAATCAAAGAGAACGGCTGGGACTGGGAGCAACCTCTATTTTTTTAGAAACAGGGTCCCTTTAATACACAAAATCCCCTGTCCCTCCCCTATTTCAGTCAAGACCCTTCAACACCAAACAGAAAATCAACCCACCCAAATACTAAAAAACCGCCTCCCGTACCACCTATCCCCGTCTCAATTACAACACGCACCTATTAAAATTGGTTAGCCAATGACCAATATTTTCGTTCGGAATACGAACACCCTCATTTATGTGCCATAACCACGAATTAATCTTAACTCTATCTAATAAAACTTCTCCATTTACACCTTCCCCCCTTAAAACGAAGGGAGTTCCTATTCTTCCAAATCTCCCAAACCACTCCGCGTCACAAAGCCCCTCCCAACTTTCTTTTCTTCGAACTTAAGCTTTCAATGAAACTTTTCAAAAAATCCCCTACATCGCCTCTACTATCGGCTTTCACTCCAAGCCAAAGTTCAACGAGGTTCCAAACTTCTTTAGACAACTTGCATTCCCGAACCAAATGAATAGAGCTTTCCTCGTGTTCCCCACAAGCTTTACAAAGAACATTGCTAGGCATCACCCGGATATTTCTCTTCCGAAGATTGATCATAGTAGGTATCCTATCTAGAATAATCCTCCAAGAGAACGCTTTTACTTTTAACAGGCCAATGCCCCCCCAAACCAACTCCAACCAATCTTCAAAAGGCCTATCCAAACAATCCGGTTTTAAGTTGAACACAAGGTAACCTTCTTTGGTGGTATAGAAATCGATCGAATCACTCAACCACCTCCAACCATCATCGATATTGACTTTGCATCGAACAAGCCCTATAGAACTTTCAAGATTCGACACCAAAGCTTGTTCCCATAGGAACGACTCCCTTCTCCACCCCCAAGTGAAAATCTCCCCTCCATGGGTGTTTCCCAAACGATCGGAAACACGACACTTTTTGTCCACATCCAACCCAAATATCCTAGGGAATTCCTCCTTCAAAGTTATCCCTTCCTTCAACCACCTGTCATCCCAAAACCCAATGCGACTACCATCCCCAAGCTCTCTCATGATCTTTAAAGAAAATTCTTTGTGACACCGAACTCTCTTGATCAAGTCTCTCCACCAAGCGGACCAACACCCACGACCCCTTTTCTCTCTTTTATAAAAGTGAACATTATCTAAGAAGCTCTCGTACTTTGATTCAAGAACCTTAACCCAAAGAGAAGTACCCCTCAAACAAAGACGCCAAGCCCATTTCCCCAAGAATGCAAGATTGAAAGCATTAATGTTACGGACGCCAAGGCCACCCTCCTCCTTTGATAAGAAAACGACATCCCAACTCACCCAAGGGAATTTGGATTTACCACTTTCTGAGTTAGTTCCCCATAGGAACTTTCTTTGTATCCTTTTCAACTCCTTCAAGACACCCACGGGGGCAACGAAAAATGAGAGGAAATAAATGGGCAAAGAGGCAAGGACGGAGTTGAGTAATACCAACCTTCCACCAAATGAGAGATGCCGGTTCTCCCACATGCTAAGTCTAGTGTTCAATTTATCGATGACCACACTCCACGTACCTTTCCTACTAGGGGGGAGGGGGGCACCAACCGGAAGAACCAAGTACGAGAAGGGGAGTACCCCCACTTCACAACTCAAAAAATTTGCCCAACCAAGTATCCTTGAATCTTCAACCCCGACACCCAACAAGTTGCTCTTCTTGAAATTGATCTTGAGACCCGAGAAAAGCTCAAAACATCTGAGAATACTTTTCAATATGAGGATACTATCATCCAAAGGCTCCCCAAAGAAGATCGTGTCGTCGGCGAATTGAAGGTGTGAGATCTTGACCCCCTCTTTCCCAACTCGAAACGGCCTAAACACTTTCGAGGTACACGCTTTAGAGACCATTCTACTCAATCCTTCCGCCACTAAGAGGTAGAGAAACCGGGAGAGTGGATCCCCTTGTCTAAGACCCCGGGAGGGCATAAATTCCCTAGTAGGGCTTCCATTAACAAGCACCGAAACCCAAACGGAGGATACACACTCCTTGATCCAACCTCTCCATTTTTCGCCGAAATCGGTAAGAGCAAGCATTTCATCGAGAAAAACCCAACTAACGGTATCATATGCCTTCTCAAAATCAACTTTGAACAAAAAAAAATCCTTCTTTCTCTTCTTGGCCTCATCAACCACTTCATTGGCTATAAGAATCCCATCAAGAATGTTCCTCTCACCCACAAACGCCGATTGGTTCGGAGAAATCACATCATCAATGAATTGTGCAAGGCGATTAGCAAGGATCTTGGCCACCACCTTGTACACACCATTGATTAAAGAGATCGGCCTATATTCACCAAGGCACAATGGGTTCTTCTTCTTGGGTATCAAGGAGATGAAGGAGTTGTTAAAACCCCTAGAGAACTTCCCCTTAGCATGAAATTCATTACATACCCAAATGATATCATCCTTGAGTAGCACCCAAAAGTGCCTAAAGAAGTGAAAGTTGAAACCATCCGGGCCCGGACTCTTGTCCAAACCACAATCCCAAACTGCTTTCTTGACTTCCTCCTCCTCAAAACGCCTTTCTAACCACTCTTTTTTATCCGGAGAGATGGAAGCTCCCGACAAGCCTTTCACCTTCACACTCAAGCTAGGGGGAGCCGAAAAAAGGTTTTCGAAGTGAGAAACCACCTTCTCCTTAATCGAAGCCACATCTTACACCCAAAGACCATCTACACTTAAGCCTTTAAGCTCATTTAACGCTCCTCGTTTCTTTACACAAGCATGAAAGAAACTCGTATTGGCATCTCCCTCCTTCACCCATTTGGATCTAGATTGTTGGAAGTTAATTTTCCACTCAAGAGTTTTCAAGTCAACAATTTTCTGTTGGAGCTCTTTCCGCTCTACCACCTCCTCAACCGAGAGGGGTGTTAATTCCATTTTGGAATCAAGCAAGTCAAGGCCCTCAATTGCGCCATCAATTTTTAGCCCCAAGGAGTCAAAGTTCGTAAAATGCCACTCCTTTAGCTTGAACTTCACCCTTTTTAGCTTTTCCATTACTACATAACTCCCCCAACCCTTTACCTTTTGGCTATTCCATTCCTTCTCCACCATCTCTTTGAAACCCTTTTGTCTTATCCAACCCCCAATGAACTTAAAGGGACGAGGCCCCCAATCTCTAAAGTCTATAGAGAGACGAATTGCAACATGATCGCAAACACTCCTTTTCAATCGACTACAACACGAACCATTTGGCCTATACCAAGTGTACTTCCTTTTACCCAAAGAAGGGTCTAATAAATCACAATCCATGATGAACTTATTTAAGAACAAAGAGTCCCTATCACTCCTTGTAAATCCCAAACCTCTACGTTCCCCGGAATGACGAATAGCATTGAAGTCCCCACAAATGCACCATAAGTCGTTGGAGGAAGATTTCAAGTTTTTCTCCAAAACTTCCCAAAGCGCCTCCCGTTCCGAGGACAAGCGAGGGCCATGAACATTCACAATCAACACTTGTGAGCCCTCCAACAAGCCTACAACCCCAAGAGCACCCTCTTCACCCCAACAAGAAGACCTAACAAACACATTCTTGTTCCACATACAAAGTAGCCCCCCGGACGCACCATCGGACACCATGTACACCCAATCGACTTCTTCATTTCCCCATAAGCTCACTACCAACTTCCTTTCCACCGTTTGTAACTTGGTTTCTTGCACACAAATGAAATCCACTTTTCTCCTTAGCAACAAGACTACGTATCTCTTTCTTTTTGATCATATTCCCCAAACCTCGGATGTTGTAGCTAATTATCCGCATCAACAACATCATCTTTTCCTAACCTATTGCTTTCCGAATCTTTCCCGACTAAATTCTTATCTCTCGAGTCCCAAACACGGAGTTGTTCCAACTCTCTATCCTTATTGTTACCTTCCAAGAACCCGAGATCATTTCCCACTTTCCATTGAGCTTCAACGAGCCCAATTTGTTGATTCTTCCAAAACCTATTATTGCTCGCCACGAAGCCACTATGGCTGGGAGAATGAGAGATGGGAGCTTTCGGGCCAAGGGACTTCTTCTTCTTATTTTTGACCACGTTACGCTTGTTGACACGTTTTTTGTACCAAGCACCTCTTGAGGTTGTATCCACATCGGAATCCGAGTCACTTTGTAGATCCGCCCAAAACGCTTTTGAATTGTGAGAGGAGCTAGTGGACGGAGCCAATGGAGGTTTACCCAAGAAAGGGCGAGCCATAGCTCTATTGATTGTGGGTTCCAAGCCAAAAGGGTCCGAAGATGTGCCCCCTTCAACAACCGGGTTAGAGAGCTCTTTTAATGCGTCCTCAACCATAATTCCATCTACCTTATTTAATGATTCATCCACCCCTATTTTATCAAGAGGAGTTTCCAAAACAATCTCACATGAACCAATAGCCTCCAAATGCTCATTTAAAGATCCACTAGAAATTTCCTCTCCACAACCTACAACAATATTTCCTTCCCCAGTAGCATTGGCCACTCTAAATGACCCAACATCAGCTTTAATTGTGCCTGCAAGTTGGGGTTGTGAACTGGAGAACAAAAAACCACCAAACTGGGAGACAAGGGCACTGTAGCAGTGGGCAGAACCAAAGGCATCCCTTGGCGAGGGGACTGCACCGGCGGTGAGACCGAACCGCTCCTAGTGACCACAACTGAAGCCGAGGGAACTACAACGGCTGTCAAATCGAGAACTGGGGCATGGGAGCCCTCCAAGGTGGGGATCGAACATGTTCCTCCTCGGCGTGCGTATTCTCAAGAACGTGAGAAGCCTCGTCAACTTTCCAAGATAATTCCGAATCCGAATCATTATTCGTAGCAATAGAAGCTACATCATCATTATCACCCCCCCAAAGTAGAACCATCCATACTCTCTTGAGCTATCAACCGTTCCTTTGATAACACGGACTTAAGAACGTCCCAACATAGCTCCCGGTCAAGACTTTCCTCAACCACCCATACATTAATTGCCCGACCTTTCACCCACACCTCCAATTGTCGCCTAATACATTCGAATAAAGGGGTTTCAACGTATATGCAACCTTTAACAAAGTGTTCATACAACCTCATCACCCACTTTGATTACTCTACCAATCCTAGTGCCTACCGACCTAAAAACTTGTTCGTCCCACAAGTGCAAAGGAACCCCATAAACGCTTAGCCAAACCCCTCATTGCAAGTTAACACATTTTTCATCCCAATGATATAAAAACACAACACAATCCTCAAGAGAACCTCTCTTCTCATTTCCTCCCCCGCCTCCGGATTAACCGGGAAAATTGCCACTTCCGAGATGGAAAATCGGCAAACTTTTGAAAATTCATACCCATGAAACTTCAATTTCTCCCCCACAATCGAGAATTCAGAGGGAGTTTTTAGCTTTGCGAGAATACATGAGGCAGCCCAGGCGTTACCTGGATCGAGAGGTGGAGGCAGAGACGTAGAAACCACCAAAGGTCCCCCTGCAGCCATCGCCGGTGCAGCAGAGGGTGGAGCATGGACGGGCCGATTCCAAGCTCTGCCCGGAGCTCGCCTTGCTTCTGTACCCACCCTGATAGTTCATCTGTCAGTGAAATCCGGTTGACAAGCCACTGGATTGACACCGGGAGGGGCATGGTTTTGAATCTCCAATTTGGCTATGTTGGCCAAAATTTTGAACAGGCCTTCCCAGCGTTCCTTGAGGCCAGCCACCACCCGATCCACATTCTCATCCCGAGATATCTTCACAATTGCTAACCTTTCGCCGTACTTGTTCAACCTGGAAGGGGCGAAAACATCCCTAACCCGACCAAATCTTTCCACCATGAGCTTCACCTCTTTACCAGTCCAATCGAGTGGGTAATTGGATATGTAAATTGGAATGGACTGTAGATTTGTCCTCCGAATCCACTCCGGCATATACTGTCCGCCGTTAGAGTTTCTTCGCTGTTGTTGGAAGGCTTGGTTCGCCGGGCCCGTAAGGGGCCTTCGACCCTCCCTTCCCAGCCTCTCTTTTTCTCTTCTTTCTCTCTCCCTTTTTTCTCTCTCTAGCATTTTTTTAATCTAAAGCTTAATGAACAAAAACTGGAAGAAAAAACTTTATTGTCTGACAAATTAGGTCTAAAAGAAGAAAAAAAATGAATATCCTTTCAAATAATATTAATGACTACTTGACAGTCCCTCTCGATTATTAAATCTTTCCAGCCATTATCCACGTCAAACTTCAACAACAACAATAACATTACACCCCTAGCAATTAGCATCTCAGAATTACATTAATCCCCGGCCATTCATTGACTAATGAGATACTAAATAATTAGAATTTTGACAAGTATAAGATCCAAGTAAACACCAGCTAGTCAACATGAGACACTTTAATAATTGTTAATTGAGATTATTATAATAAGGTAATCTTATTTTCTTGACCAACGTCGTTGTTTTTGCTCTAATTCCGTTTCAAACTATTTCCAGGAAATTTCACATTCATTCATGCACACATTTAATCTATTAGCTCATGCTATTCTGTATACTATATATATAAGCCGAAGAGACATGCACATAAGCATACTCACAATAATCTCCTGCAACTACTACTGATCATCCGAGTTTGATAGCAAACACGAAAGGGATACCATGGCTAGTTTCAAGTTAAGCGATAAAGCTAAATTATACTTTGCTGTCATTCTCCTACAATTCGGTTTCGCTGGTTTTGCCATTGTCGCATCGTTTGCTCTACAAAATGGCACAAGCCACTATACTTTTGCTGTTTACAGGAACGCCATTGCTGCTCTTGTCTTTGCACCCTTTGCTTTAATCTTTGAGAGGTACATATATACATATACATTGTTTGTAAAGCACAAGATCATATATATGTAGAATTGCTTCTAACAATATGTTCTTGGATATATGTTAATTAATTTTATGTTTATGATCCTGACAGGAAAACTAGGCCGAAAATGAGTTTTAACGTTCTCCTCAAGATCTTCGTTCTTGGCATATTAGAGTAAGTCATAGGAAATTTAATTTTTCTTCATCATGCACTTCATAAACATACAATTTACTAACATGAGGTATGCAATTTCTTGGTACAAATAAACAGTCCAGTTATGGGTCAAAACCTGTTCTATGCTGGAATGAATCAGACAACAGCAACGTTCACAGCAGCTATGTCGAACGTGCTTCCTGCCCTAACATTTATTATGGCATGGATATTCAGGTACGCTCAACCACAACAGCCCACATGCATATGTACAAATAGTTGGTTTGTTGCAATACAACTATGAACAAAAAGACTAACATTTCGATCGTTGTGTGATCAGGGAAGAGAAGGTAAAGTTGAACAAGGCACACAGTCAAGCAAAGGTTATGGGAACTTTGGTGACAGTTGGAGGAGCCATGATTATGACACTGTTTACAGGACCAGTAATAGGTTTACCTTGGACCGAAAGCCAAGCAGATGGAGCTCCTTCTTCTAGTTCATCAGGGCAAAATCCTGTAAGAGGTGCTCTGATGATCGCAGCTGGAAATTTCGGTTATTCTCTCTTTTACATTCTTCAGGTGTGCAGCTGATTTATTTTGTTCAAACCATCAAACTAATGCTAGACAGAGCCATAATGTTAATTTTCTTATGTACCCGCAGGCAGTCACTTTGAAGACATATCCTGCAG
>JAQRGC011829370.1:0-17849 GCA_028659135.1 Plantago lanceolata
ACACTAATGCTGAAGATCAATTCTGAATTCAAGTTAGGAGTGATTAAATTTTACCTTGAATCTGTTAAGTAGTGGAGCTCTTTCTAACCAATTTCTCACATTTATCGAGTCAGAACCCTGTGGCGATGTCCCGTCATCATTTCTCACGGCTCTACCAACCACTAGAATTTTTTTAGCATGAATGCATGGTTCACTGTCTATACCTCCAAAAGAGGCGCGCCTGTTTGGTTCCGCAAAGGGATTTTCATCCAAAGACAAAAGACTGAAGTTTTTATCAAGATTGACGGAATTGGATCCAACTTTCTGAAGACGGATTGTTATCCAAATAATGCGGCATCTGACAGCATTCTTAAAAGGCAATTTTACATGCCTGGGAACTTTACCCTCATTAAAAGATGACTTATCCGGGCCACAAAGTTCAGATGAAGATGAAATCAAAGACCGCAAATCCCATTTTCCCATACATGATCCTTTACCATTGTCTATTTTATCGCTGGCCCATATTTGCACCTATATGTACATCACAAACATAAAATGCAAAGTCAAACAAGGTGAGAACCTGAAATTTAATTTGAAGGTATGAAATTATATACTCATAGACAATGCCATGTGATCATTTTATTCCAAGTTAAAGGGCCAGAAGAAAGGAAAAAGACAGAGATATGGAAGGGGGTCTATTTTTTCAATCGGATGGGGGGAAGGGTGGTTGCATAACAGTTCAATACATACATACTCAATGCAAAATATTCTCCCCTACCCTTGTCCCTTGATTTCTTCCCTTTTACCCTTTTCAAATTCTTATTGCATATTGCCCACTCTGACTTTTGACCCAATAAAGGCTTTGCAAAATCAGTTCATTATTCATGAGATAGAGAATATGTCTACGAACATTTGATATAAAACACAAGTAACAGAATTAGCAGACAAATTAGAGAGATATATTGCAATAACATGACTAAATTCACTATGGATGTATTAATAATAAGTCAGGAGAAAGCAGACTTACAGTGGGAGCATCAGACATTGAATAGCCACAAGGACTAACAAGGAGGACAGCACCTGCAACATCAGAAATATTGCCAAGGACAATGACAAGTTCCACTGATGAGACACTAGGAGGAGCCCTCCAATATGAATCTTGTGGGCCAGAGTTTAAAGGAGTAATAAGTGATGATAAAGGAGCTGAAGTTGCTGCGGCCTCAACCTGCATGTCAGAAAGGCACGTCTTACAGCCAGGAAGAGAATCCTGATCGCAAGTTACTTCCAATGCAAAAGCATGCATTCAAGGTGTCAAACTAGTTTTGTCAATCACATAACAGAAGCTGTGTATGGTTTAAGGACAACATGATCATCTTATTAAGTACCTGCATGATGTATCAGCAGATGATACGTCTATGACCTACTCTAATTGCTTATGTTTGAAAGGAAGCAAGCTCTCACGTACTACTTTCAATTATCCTGCTTCCCTCTCAATCCTTTCCATGAATATTTAAACTATATGTTTAATTTTCACTCTCAGTGAAGCTGTGGCATGAATATTTATTATAATCAATTATTCAGTACGTACTACGTTCAATTATCCTGCTTCCCTCTCAATCCTTTCCATGAATATTTGAACTATGGTAAAGTCTTAGGAAATCAGATTTATTTTCCTACACAAAGAAAATCAATATCCTTTCTACCCAAGTGTTGAACACACTTTTCTAGTTTATACCTATTAAAATGTTGATTTTCCTAATATTTAGGAAAGTCTGACTTTCATGAGACTTTCTCTTAACTATGCTTAATTTCCACTCTCAGTCTAACTGATGACATGAATATTTATTATAATCAATTCTTCACTCAAGTGTATATTTTAGCTGTCTACTTCCCCTTGAACTACCCTTTCCTGTTGACAGTAGGCAGTAGAACAGAACTATTACAAGTTAAGTACGCCAAAAGAAAAGGGAAGACATTGGGAGATGGCACACAGGGCAAATATGAATCAAAGATAAGTAAATAAAAGTACAAATGGCTGAGTATGAGTAAATGATTATGCATATGCTACTAACAAGGAACACATTGATTACTGTCCTGAGAATAAATGAGTTTGAATCATATAAGGGGAAAAAATAAGGTCGGGAAGGAAGACTTTTAAGTAACCATGACTGGGACAGTGTCTAGTGCTCTCTATCATGCAAACGTTTGGGTTTTAATTTAACCTACTTGATAATCACTCCTCTTGGAGCAATGATCCTCTGATCAGTATGAATTTACATCCAGGTAACCTAGATCAGAACGAATACAACTATGTAGTTAACATGAATGCATGTAGGGAAGGGGTGAGAGGCTGCGGCAAGGTGCAGTAGATTACCGGGTATAGGAAGCTGGCATAGGGGAACTCCGCAAGCGATTCAGCCCCGTTTGTTAACTTCTCTAAGACAGCAACAGTTCCTTCACTAGTTAGAATCGGATCTTTTAAATTTCTTGGTGATAGTCCAACAACATGATTCAAGGCCTCGACTGCAGCATCAACTCCCCTATTTTTCCGTCTTGAGCTAATCAAAACCCGGACATAATCCAAAATCAACGCATCCAGGACAACTTCCTGGCAGCATTCTTTACAGATAACCCCGTCAAGTGTTGGCAAGCGATTTGAAGATGGAGTAGCAGAATATCCGTGTGCTGATCCTCCCTGGCCATTTATGCCATTGTTGCTTGAAGCCTCTCTTGAGTTATTGGTTGTAAGCAGAAGAGCCCCTTTTCCGGCACAACATACTTCACAAACCGTTTTCCTACATTCATAACACTTAAAGAAAGTTGTTTCTGAATTCCTGGAAGATGGTAAACCAACATTTTCACCAGTTTCAGCACGAACTTGGCATGCGCCACCTGAACAGCTATCCCCAATTGATGTAATATTCCAGAAATCAACAGCATTTTCATCAGCTATCTCAAGGCCAATTGAAGCAGTAATTTTGTCTTCAGCTGAAACTTGCCCAAGCAATGCAAGGTTACTTGCCACTCTGTATAATCTTCCCATGTACGAATCTTCAAGCAGCATATTAGGATTGATGCTGGCAGGATCAATACCTATTGATAACAAAGCTCTATCCCTTGCAGCAGCAGAAAGATCAAACTGAAGACGTTCTACTTCAAGTCTCATAGCTTCCATGTAATCTAACCTTCTGTCCTGCTGTTATTTTAAAAAACAATGCGTTCAAATGAAGATCATGCCTTATATACGTGAAAAACTGATTTCAAACTGGATTTGCATATAATATACATAGTCACGCTATTAGTTAGTAGGATAATACTTGCTTAACAAGAGCCCTTTAAAGTCTGGTTTACACTCAAATTTATCATAACTCATCACAGAAAATAATTTTAAAAATTAATATAACTTTTAAAAAAATTGCTATTATTTACAATTAGTTTGTGATCAAACGGACTATGAAAAAGTCGACAAAAATGGGGCTTTTGATGAATGATGGAGGAAGTAGCATATTTTGGGTACAAGAGAGAAATGATAATTATGATCTGTGTCAATTGCATCAATCACTGTCTTTTTTTTTTTTTTTTTCGAAGGAAATCACTATCTTTTGTTATTTGGCAACAATAGTTGAAAAATACAAAATTCAGGGTTAGATGGGTATTTTGTTCTAGTTCACCTCTTCTTTTCCTACATAAAACGAAACAAAAAGAGTTTGCACTATACTCATCCGCCCCAATGAATAGCCTACATTTGCTTTTTTGACCCGTTTTTAATGAGGTGTTTTGTTTGATAGTGATATATTATTATTATATGTGAATGTGGGTTAAACTTAAAAAAGGTGTAAAGGTGAAAGTTAAAAAGGTGTGAAGGTGGGATATCTGTTTAAAATAATATAGATGGTGTGGGGTAGTTTCCAAAAATGGAAATGTAAAGAATTGATTGGGACGTCCAAAAAAGGAATACGTAAAGATTTGATTGGGACATGAGTAACTGTTATTGAAAGCACAAAAAATACCATTAAGATTGTTTTAGGTTACAAAAGACTTGGCTATTTGGCCAAATACATTTTTGACCCAAAGAGAAGTGCAAACTTCATGTTTTCTTTGGAACCTAATGATACTACTGGATGTGTTAGATGTGTACACTTACAAGAAAATAAAAAGAAACAGTCAATATGATGGCCATGATACAAGAAGCCAGTAGCTTTAGTTATTATATGACTAATAAAACAATGAAAATAACTTAGACGGGGCTGGGGGTGTTGTCCAGTACATATCTAAAAGGAGAAGAGGAAATGAACACCATAGCATTAATAGAGAAAATATAGAGATGTTGAATCAGTTGAGGTCAAAACCTTACCCAGTGAGGTCCTGCAAGGACTTTAAAAGATCTTATATACTGTTCAGAACCCTTATCTGAACCTCCTTCAGTGGATAGCATCTTGGAATTGGTGATATTATCAGAAACTGACAGATTAAGAGGATCATCCAAAAAGTCCAGTAGATCACTCCCCTCATGAACAACACTTTCGCTAACTGGTTGAGAAATGGGGTCGGAAAATCCTATTTCCCCAGTCAAAAAGTCGACAAAAGAATTGGTGGACGGAGCTGATTGAATTGATGGAAGCGCATTGTTGTTCATCACCTGTGAAGCAAAAGGATTGGCTTCTGTTCCCGAATGCAAGGAGTTGGTTCCTTTTCGGTTAGAATCAATGTCCTCACAGAACCTCGCACCAATGTCTTCATGGCAAAAAATTGATTTCCATGGAAGAGACACCCCAAGAATCTCTACCTGCAGATATTGCAATATGTGGTCATACTCATTTAAGATGGAAAAGAAAGCTATGAACTCCAAAAATGCTTCCTAATTTCTTCAGGTTTTCATTTACTTCGTTGATTTAGAAGATAATCTTAACAGAAACCAATACAGATCATGTATGTATTCATTAAATATGAACTCTCAAAAACAATATTAACTGGAAATTTCAGACTGGGGAAGTATTATTTATATTGTTTTCCATACCTCCCCAAGTGTCATCGGACCTCTTCCAGCCACAGCAGGATAAAAAGTAAGTGCCACAACACGGGTGAGAAAATCCAATTGTCCTTCCAGTTCTTCAAAGTCGTATAGCATGGAAGGGCTGGAAGTCTCTTGTGCACGTGCACCTGCACCTGTAACAGCCATATCTTCTGCACTACTTGGTCCTGCTAATGGGATCAGGATGTTTGTTCCATTTGCACATTGAGGTATAGAAGCTCCCTGTAAACATTGAATTGTAAGCCAGTACTTTGTAACCAAATGCCAAATGAAGATCTATATTCATTTCCTTCAAAAAAAGAAAAAATTAGATTTTGGTATAAGCAAAAGTACAATAACTCACGGGAGAGTTACTGATTTCCTTGTACCACTTGGCCTTAGACCACACCTTGGATCCCACTCACGCATAGTCATGCCCCTTTTCTATTCATTAGCTACTTTTTATTAAGCTATGTTCTCTTCGTCTAAAAACTCATTAATTTCAGTTCAGTTCTATTTAGTTCTGTTCACTTCAGTTCAGGTCTGCCTAGTTATATTTTATACTGCAATTCTGTTCAGTTCTGTTCAGACGAAGAGAACAGAGCCTTAAAGCCTTATTACAGATAGACAATTATTGTATCTAGAAATTAGTTAAGAGGATCGAGTTTAAAAGGTCTTATAATATAGAACATGTCAGCAGTAAAGTCGTGACAAGAGAGCTTGGATCCTCCTAGATGGCAAGAACATTTTCTTACTCCAGAAATACTTGACATGGTGCTAGATCTTTAAAAATAAATAGAAAATCATTAAAGATAAGATTAACAAGCTAAGAGGATCTAGATCTATTCTGCATTAGAGATTTCCTGTATAACCAACAAGAAATTTTCAACCATAATATATTGCCACTTCCAGCAAGCTAGCTTCCAAAAGTCAAATGATCAAAACCCAGTACATATACCAGTTTAACTGAACAAATATTCAGTAAGAACTAAAGTGAACTCCTTTTCTGATTTATGAAAATAAATAATTTTATAAATTAGAAAAAAAGGAAAGAACTTGGAAAAAAAATGAAGAATAAGTGAGAGAGAAAATGTCAGAGGTATACCGAACCTCAAGAACAAGTTTCAGTTCGTCAAGGCAGCGGCCCGTTCTCACGTCAACTGCTGATGGAAATGTAGTATCATCTGCACCATGAGCAACTGTGAGAAGAAGCTGACAAACATGGCAGGGTTCGCCAAGATAGATAAAAAGTTCAACCACGTCAGCAGCTTGAGCAGAAACCTATTATAAAGATAAGCACAATGAGCTTCTTGAAGCGAAAGCACCAAAATTATCAACAAAAAAAGCCAGCAAAAGTAAAAACGGTTTTCAGGGAATAATGTAGTCCTAAATAGCAATTAAAACAAACATACCCATACAAGGTCCTTTCTTTTGAAACTGAGAAGACTAGCTCCACCATCGGAGGTCAAAAACATGCTTGAAACTGGTTTCAGAAAGCATCCAAAAGGGCGAGACGGTACCTGTCATAATCAGCAAAAATCATGAAATAATACTAATTTCTTCCAGCACCATTCTGCAGACATGCATAAAAATTAAAATATGATCAATAGAGATGCACATCTCATCTATAGATCGGAATGTGTGAGATTTGTAAAATTATTCAAAGAGTTGTCTTCTTACATTAAAGATAAATAATAGAAATAATATAACGACTTAATCTCTCTACGAGATGGGGCTTTTAGAGGGAGCAGCAAATCCTTGAGTATATAATCCACATATTGGTCCCACAAATTGCTTGGTAATATTCCTAATTATATCATGATTGCCTTTAGCAACGCACATCCACAGGTGAGGCTGAAATAATTTAAGAGGCCCAACAAATGGATATAGAAATACAAACTCATCATTTTCTATGGACCTGGCTCTCAAATCATAGTAAGGTTGGGGTCGTCATCTTCTTCAAGATCTTGTTAACGGCTGAGGAATTCGCTCTTTATAGTTCGGGCCAGGGCAATTATGTGGGATAGTTTAATAAGCACCCTCTCCTATGGACTGAGTCACTGAAATCATATATGAGACCCAACTCATGGAAACAGAAAAGGGGAAGGTCATTACCATCTTGGGGCCTTGATCTGATGACAAAAAGAATTGCCACCTCAACTATAATCCTGAGCTCGTAGTGAGGTTAAGCCCTATATGTATTATATTTCTCTAGATTATCCTTTCCTGATCTGTCTTTACAATGATAAAACAGCCTTGATACTATAATGATATAATTATTCTTAATACCCAAATATTGCTACGGGAAATTACATATGGCAGGAACTAGCCAAAACACTAAAAGACAATATGCTATTACTAGGACGTTAAAACTCGTGCTGCTACGAATATGAACCGGGGCAACATAACTCTACGACTTGAACATATTTTGAATGTGTTAAGTTCAGATAAGCTTATTTGGCAAAGCAACTGGGGATTTCATTGAATGAAGATAAAAGAGGTTACTTATAAACTGAATATCAGAATTTGGACCGTGATCAGCCTTATTAACAAGCATACTATTAAACTCTAACTACTACTGAAATCTAGAGCTTACGTACTTGTAGTGGCCGTGTCATTGCTGAAGGAAAATGCTTGAATAGTCTTAGTCCAAGAAAAATTTCTAACTGCGTTTGACGAGAGCTATCTACAACAGCATTCTTGTATCTTCTCTGCAGGGTGATTTTCAAATTCTGTGCAGCAGAAAACTGCTTAAACTTTCCTGCTTCTTCACTAAAAATGCTAAGAATTTGGCTGTGCATAGCCTTTGAACCCGTATATAATGTTGCATGAATGTCACCAGCAGTCAAGAAAAGGTCAGATAACTGAGAGACAGGTGACAAGATCGTTGATCTCTTAAACTCCTCAAAGGTCATATCGAACCGCTTCCAAGGTTTATCAGGACATGGATGGTTCCAGGTTGTGGTCCTAGTATTGTGATCAATAAAATACGTTTTTCCAGTCACAGCATCAGAACGTTTCTCCCAACCAGGTGGCAACGGGGCAACATTTCCAGCATAATTACCAGGTGAGTGATAATCCTGTGCCAAATCACTATCCAGTGATATACCTAACCGCCTGCACTGCTCCATGAAAACCTGGAGCGTACCAAAGAAACTAGCAGCATTTGTTCTATCCAAAGAATCTGCACAATTGAAACGTATCACTCCATTTTGATGGGATCTTAAGCAGAAAGCACCATCACAGTCATCCCTACAGATGATTTCACCTTTGCAATTGTTAATTCGTTCCCGTGAGGATAGGTAATCACCCTCGGAAATACCAATAGACACTGTGGGTGATTTTAAAAGATACCAAAGTCCTTCAATTGTTTGCTGTTCTCCTTTCAATTTAACACTCGCATGCCAATCATAATTTATTAAATGAATTCTAGTAAAAGGAAGTTTCCCAGTAGAACGAATATAATTCAATGATTCTTCAAAATGATGAACCAAAAGGGATTCTGATTTCCCTTCCCCATTCCGTAGTAGATTGACACACACAATTGGGACCAATGCACTTCGCTTCTGACTCCCAGCAACATCCAGATTTCTTGAATCATATCTCTGAGCCAGCCTCTGATAATACTCGGCACTTCCTTTATAAGGATCACGATCTGATACATATATTTCAGCTTCAGCAGCAGTAAGTTTTAGCTCTGCACCCCACCACATAGGAATAGTGCCCCTTCGCCAAATGTAAGTATTGAAAGGAACACTTGAACCAGGTTTTTTGGGAACCCAAACAAGTTGTTCACATTCAACTTCATTGCCTGCTCATTGAACAACATGAATGAGTAGGAACAGAAGAGGCAAAGGATATATACATGAATCAAGATTGCAAAACGTGTCTCTATTTTTAAGCCATGCATCAGCAAGCTCGAAGGTTTAATATGCATGTGGTCCGTGAAGTGTATCACTCGGTGTATACATCTATGAAACGGTAAATTACAAACATCATACTGCCATCTGGAGCAATTTGTAAGTAGACTTCATAAGCTAAAGGATCACATTCATACTTTACCATAACCAATCTATAGAGATCACTGTCAGTTGAAATTTGTACAAAGTGATAGAAAACCTTAATGCTAACAAAGAAGAATCAAGGAATAGGTAAAATGTCAAGCAGATTGATGCTTGATCAAGGAATAGGTAAAATATCTAAAAGGTTATGAACAAAACAAGGTTAATACAGGCATATGCTGAAGTAAATGATCATTTAAGTCAAGAGGGACGTAGAAACATGAATCAAAAGCATGTAATATTCTCAAGGATAAAAAAATGCACATATAAAATGTATTATATGGAGTCAATGTAAGAACATTACTCTGAATTAAAACAGAATCACAGATATGCAAAGATGATCTGAAAACGTATAAAAGAATTACCCGTGCCATAACATGAATTGATACCCCTTGCTCGGTACCGAGTTCCAGGATGCAATCTGCTACGGCGAGCAGTAAGTGCAACAACCCCTTCCCGTTGACCTTGGCTTCCAAAAGTCCTACATTCTGCATATCCCTGCACATGGTAACAATTGAGTTAGAAAGCATCACAAAATCTACGTACAACTATGTCTAGGGAAATGAGATATAAAGAAGCATGTGAAGGCCTTTGCCAACAATCTTTTACCAGGTCAGGGACAAAAAAAAGAAAGTGCATATTTACTAGAGAAGACCAAAGAAGTGAACATATTACCAGAACAAAAGCAAGAGAACAAACAAAATGCATTCATGAAGTTTATTCAAGAAAATAACACTTGGAAAAATGCTATATAGCTGTAAAATAACAAACCAACCTAATTGACACTAATAACAATTGTAGATATGTTTGCAACTCAGAATACTACTCTAACAGGCAAGCGCAAATTTCAGAACCATGAGCAAAAGATTTCGCTTCGACGCATGAATAAAAACCTATCAGTATAAGAGGGCTCTAGAAATAATTTGATCACTCCAAAATCCAAAGAGCTTGAATATTCAATAAACCAGAGCTTTTTGCTACATAACCTGATGTATGCAACTTCCCTATTACACTGCTGAAAAACCAAAACAAATGCTTTATTTTTTACACTTGTCCTTGGAATCATTTCAGCATGAACATAGCCTCTTCATCAGATGCTTCAGGACATACTTTAAAGGCATGATTAACGGGTAATAGAACCACAATCAAGAAAGAGACAAAAGCTTCTTCGTAACAGACTAACAGTTCCAGAACATTAGATAGGCATAGGGATGATTATATCTGAAAATAAATGCTATGGCAAATATATAAAAAAAAAACAACCACATAATTGAGTACTAATC
This sequence comes from Plantago lanceolata, assembly GCA_028659135.1. Classification (NCBI taxonomy): domain Eukaryota; kingdom Viridiplantae; phylum Streptophyta; class Magnoliopsida; order Lamiales; family Plantaginaceae; genus Plantago; species Plantago lanceolata. Next base: position 10,335 of record JAQRGC011829370.1, read on the forward strand.
TTCTGTGCAGCATGTAATGATCACTCCGATAAAAAATAAAATGCCTTCGATACATCTTTTTAATACAGCTAAACGATGCAACTGCCAGGAAACAATGAAGATATCCTATCCAAATATTATTATCAGTTTGACCAAAAAAAAAGGGAGTACACATCAAAAAATTGAAACTACTTTGTTAGCCAAACAGAGCTCTTGAACTCATGAATAGTCATATCATATATGTGTAATGCCACTCAGATTTAGCATTTCCAGAGCAAATGAATAGCTTGATAAATGCAAGAACAAAAAAATAAATGGCTGTTACATCTGAAGAAAATCCCGCATCAATTAGATATATGTGCCGTGCCACTCAAGATTTATCATATCATGAGCAAAGATAGCTCTACATCAAAAGCAAAATCTATTAGATAGACAATTAATACTTGGTTAAATAATGTGTCTAACCCATTTAGCCAAATTTGGTTGAATGTTAGTTTTGATATTTGACAACTATTTTAAACTATTTACCCTGACCTATGAAAGCCCTAACCACATATATGTCCCAACCACACCTGTTAAATACCATGCAATTAGACTAGTCTAATAGTTTGCCTGCATTGGACCATATATTCAGCACAATGCAGCTTTCTAACAACTCAAGAGAAAATATAAAATAGTAACTACAGCTTGTGTTTCACAATTGCTAAAGGCATCCACAGCATTTCGTGCCATATCCTACAACTCAAGCAATTCTCTAAGGATTTAGGACATGAGACTCTATACTCCACACCAAATTATTAGTGACAGGATTGAGGCTGCTTCATCCTAGTTTGGGAATGCTTAATCGAATTCACAACAAAATTTAGCACAGCCACAGCTCCATTAAGTAATGAATCAAGGTAAGGCAGATCAAATGTCAGATTATTGACATATAGGAATTCTTAGTGACAAAATTATGCTATGCAGCAGCCAGGAATCACTGAGAATTATTCAAATCATGCATAGTAACCTTACGAGTAATATTTTTGATGTAATCAATACAACTAGAGGTAAAGACAGATTTAAGACCAAGGGCTTACAGAAGTAGAGAAAAGGTCCTATGACCTTATCATATATTTTGATGAGAAACAATATACATGCGTGTTAAAATGGGACTTGACATGGTCTGTGAATGAACCAGACAATTCAACTTCGAGCAAGTCAGGCCTCAGCAGCTCGATTAGTAAACTAGCCAAGTTTGGAGTGCTAGTTTTATGTCATTTTTAACGTCAGCAACCAGCCATCCATAAACCAAAATGGATGGTAAAAGCCCTTGTGAAAGCAGGGTATTACTCAATCTTTGTCAATAGATCCATTACTTTATAACATGGAAAATAACACAATCTCATCAAAATTATTGCTAATACCAATCAGATCAAACAACTTCGGAACAATGATAAAAGTAACTAAACCTGAAGAAGAACAACACAATGTTGTGGAAGCCCAATATCTCTGAAAGGAGATGAGAACCATTTATTCCAAACAAATTCATCGTCCGGGTTGTCCAAGGACATACGACTCGGGAAAGGGCGAGTAATGTCCCGCGTTTCACAGAAGTAATGCTTCCCATCAATATCAAGATCAGTCAAATCTTGAACATTCTTCGTTTCAGTTTTACTCTGCACTTGAGGATTCTGAAGTGAAACTTTAATCCACTGGCTCTCAGTTACAGTATAAACACATCCTCCACCAGGTAAACTAGGTATGCTGGCAGTTAACCTGGTGGCTACAAGCAACACCGCATAGCTACCGAGGGCAGCATAGCCTAATATAGCCCGGGCCTGCGTTACACTCCTACAAAGCCACTTAGAACCATTGGTGATGTGATTTAACGCTTCGTTTTGAGACTTGAACACATCATAACCTTGTTTTGCATAGTAACGAAGGGCCCCGGTGGTCGGATCAATATGGATCACCTGTGTATCAGTCCTAGATGACAAACTGACAATAATATAAACTTCACCCGATTCCAACGTTGCAACGAGAACAGATGTTTCCCTCATACTACCTAAAACCACAAACGGATCACAAATTAGACCTAGGGAATTAATTACTCCACTACAAAACATAACCACAAGTACAAATCCTATCATTTCACAATGAGGCAAAATTGTCCTTGTTTCAACTACGAAGAACAACCAGAACTGAATTCATCGGAAATCATCATTTTGATTGCAATTAGAAGCATGATTTCTGCAGATTTGATTGGTGATGGATAGAAAAAGTATAGTGAAGAGAACATTTATGAAAGCAGTAGCAGAAATAGAAATAGAAATTACCCATGGATAATCCCTGCAGCAATTCTTCTACAGGAGATTGTTGAACCTTCCGACGAATGCCTGAGCGAGCTCACGCCTTTGATCGTGAATCTAATCTGGAGCAGGAGGAGTGTTCAAGGTAATGTAGTCAATTCAATAATCAATTGCACCCACCTCCACATCTCTATTGTTTTTACAGTTTCGCCCCTCTCAAAACTATGTTACTCACCCCTACACTCCTCAAAGGTTATGGTCTCTTCGCTTGAACATAACTGAACTAAAATAATAAATTTTCAAATGAAAAGAACGCCTAAGTAGTACATTATTGACTCGAGGGTACATATCAAAATCAAAAAGATAAAATCCTCCTCTTGACAATAGAATGTCTGCAAATTGGTGGTGTTCCATGTGCGCGGGACATCTTTGCCATTCAGCTCTTCGAGGACGTAAGTAGCTCCCATTCGCGCGCGCCATAATGACATTGAATGGTCCTTCCCATTTGGGTTGAAGCTTCCCCACCATATGCTTGACATCCTTTCTTCTCAATACTAGATCGCCAACCTGGAGTTCTTTTGTGTGCACGCCGTTGATGAGGGTCAAATCTGGTAATTCGGTCTAATGCTTACTTCGGCTGTCTAAGTCCACACTCTTATCCAAATCTCGTAAATTGTCAATACTTGGTGATCTTTAAGTCAAGGTAATACTCTTCGTGTTCAGGTCTTCGAGTTGCCTGAAACATGTGTAACAAAAGAGAAGTGTGTGTGTGTGTGTGTGTGTGTGTGTGTGTGTGTGTGTGTGTTTGTGTATTAGGACCGACATGTCGTGTGGTCAGGTCAGCAGTTTATATGAGACTTTACTCGAAGGAGGTCATATAACCGTCCTTGTATGTAAATTATAATAGAGCTCGAGATGTAACTTACCCCGAGTGTAATCAATGTATCAGTATTGTCCTTCTTCTTGGAAACAGTGGCCTTTATATAGATGTACTTTCAGCTCCCGATTGCTGACAAGTGTAGCGTCTGGACTGAGCCATGTCATCTACAAAAGGGCACCTTAGTCATTTCGTCATAGCGACCGACATGAAATGTCGCTTTCAAGGGTACTTCCATCTTTTTATTCGATCTAGGAATAGTTCCAGAAGGATCACCTAGATTTCATGCCATGTCAGCTCTTTCACTTGTAAATCGTTCTCCCTTCAGAGATCTTAATAGGACTCGAATGCCGATACCAACAAGGTGAAATATAAAATCCTGGGCATATTACATCTCATATCCTACATAACGCAAGTTTCAACTCGAATGGTGTGACAAGGGATGTCTGCTAATCCTTTTACTGGTTCTGAGATAGATCAATCCTTATAAATCATGACTTCGTCTTGTAATTTTACACAAATTATCCTTGTAGCTTCCTAATCCGTTCATGACCTATTTTTTACTTCATCAGTCGTTATTATAGGTGTGGGACATCCTGGCTTGGTATCTAAGGTTTTGAGCTAATGCCTCATTTCGGTGTACATCGATCATTTCTAACTCGTATTGCATGCGTGTGGCATGTTTGATGGATTGTATTGTTGAACCCTTAGCGTCTCGACCACAATTTCTGTTGGGATGATGCCTTTGAAGCCATATAATAAACTGAAGGGGGTCTCGTGCGTACCTGTACTTGCGGTGGTTCTCTAAGCTCAAAGTAATCCCTTTAATTCCTCCACCTAAGTGGACTTTTTCTCTCCCAACATGCGCTCGAGGTTTTTCACAATCGTGCGGTTCGAGACTTCCGTCTGACTGTTGGCTTGTGGTTAATATATAGATGTAAACCGTTTCTCTACTTCCAATGCGACACACCAATTGTGCAATTCTCCGCTTGAAAACTGTTGGCCATTGTCCGACACAAGTATGTCCGGAAGACCAAACCTAATGATAAAGTTTTCCCAAATGAAGGACATCACCTGCCCCTCGGTAATCCTCGATATTGCCCTCGCCTCAACCCATATGGTCGACCGCAAAAATAAGAAATTTCCTTTGATGGGTGGCTTGCGGTAGGGGTCTGTTAGGAAACTTGTAATTTTAATTTGATGATCGAGCAACTCCAGCATAATTATATTAGGATTAATCTTGAGATTATTACTTTTAAAGTCCATAGGAGATTAGCGTTTAAAGGACATTGTAAAGGAGGAACATTTCAGTAAGAATAGTAGTTTTACATTTAAACACTTGTATCAAGTTCTCTAGGTTACCGATGATGTATTTGTCTTTTATACAATTTATTGAAGACCCCGATAACCTCAACGGAGAAGACTATAAGAAGTGAAGACTTAGTAAGAATCCGCACAAGTTATCCAGACTTGGATTTTACTCAGAAAGCTAGTTTGCTTTCAGCAAGCATTATGCTTAAGTGGAAATTTATATGACAGAGTAGGTTGAGCTTGCTAACTGGTTGAAGTATAACAACTTGCTGACTATTGTAACTAAGGCCACTTATTGACCACTTGAAGCACTCGATGTTTGAATCAAAGTGCACTAAATGCTTTGGAGACCATTCTGACGAAGACCAAGAAGAAGAAAGGCACACTACAAAAATCATGTTTGTTAGGAAACTTATACTTTTTATGAGAAATTTCATTAAGACTAAAGTAGGATTAGTCCAGAAATTAGTACTCTTAAGTCCATAGGAAAAAAGTTAGAAGGACACATGTACAAGAGGAACATTTCAGCAGGACTATTAGTTTTTATTATTTCCTAGTAATTTGTATTAGGTTACTGATGATGTATTTGTATTTTTACAATTTATTGAAGTACCTGATAACTCAGCAGATGAAGACTACAAGACTTAAGATTAAGTAAAATCTACGAAAGTTATCTATGGAACTGACTCTTGCTGAAGAAAGCTTTGACTTTCAGCAAAGAGGTGAAATAAAGTGAAAATATATATGAAAGAGTAGGTTGATTTTGTTGATTTGCTGAGGACAAGTCAATTGCTGAAGAAGCAATGAAGTCACTTGCTGACTAACATTGAGACACTTACTGAACAAGTAATGTGAGTCTCTTGCTGATCACTTTTGTACTTTGATGTTTTGTTATTCAAAGGTGCATTAAATATTGCAAAGCCGTTCTAAAGAAAAGAAGAAGAAGACAAGATTTTGCAAAATGATAGTACAACAAGATAGTGACATTCCAGTCTGCAATTTCAAGAATTTAAAATTCAAATGGACTGATTGTTTCATTATAAAAAGGAAGAATTAGAGACTGGAGAAGATCTTAGCGTTTTCAACTTGCAATATTCAAGATACTGATCTCAATCCCCATTTGCTCTATGAAAACCTTCCAAGACTGAAGCTTACGATTAGCTACTTGTGAAAGAGTAGAATCCTTAATTTGATTAAGTGTTATTTCTCTTGAACTAGTTAAGTGTTGAACTAGAATAATCCAACTAGCTTATTGAAAAGTAATACAAATGTATTTCTTCTACTGAGTGCATTAGCTGAAAAGTTAATCTTTCTTAGTGTTTTTCAAATACACACTCTCTCACCAAAAGGCGTGTTATTGTAGTTAGGGGGGACCTACGTAACTGGACTGTGAAGAAAACCCTGTTTGTTGAAGCTAACGAAATTGCTTTAGTGGTTGAAGTGAAGTAAGCAACTTGGGAAGTTGTCTTACTTATCTTTGGTTGGGATTGCTAGATAGGTTTTGTAAGGAAACTCATTATCTGTCTTAGTGAATTCAAGTACATGATTGGGCGAAGTCGATTAGTTGAAGGATTACGCCACCTTCAGATACTACTATAATCTGCTTGCATTTACTTTCAGCATATACTTTCAGCAAGCTATCTGTTTAACTGTTTATCTGCTCTTGCTGATTGTTTGCTTAATAAGTACTTAAGTTAAAGACTTCTTTTTTTCTGATTATTAAGTATCAGCAACTACCTAGTATTTGCTGAGAAATCTGTTTTAGATACAAAAAGTTTTAAGGACTATTCATCCTCGCCCCCCTCTAGTCTTTAACCTTGTTGTCTAAGGGACCAACAAGTGGTATCAGAGTAGAAGGTTCTTAAAACCTTCCCCTTTAAGTGCTCTGCTTTAAAGTATTTTTCTGTTGCATTTGATCTGTTTTGCTTAGTGATTCAGGATGTCTCATCTTGGTGATGATCCCACTATGAAGCCTGAGAACTATGACAAATGGAAGAACAATATGATGCTTCATCTCAAAACTATTTGTGATGAAATGGTGACTGTTATTAATGACCGTCCCATCAAAATAGAAGTTTTCAGTAGCCCTTATCATAACACCAACAAAGCTGGCGCAATACCTGCTGAAAATAATTTGTGTGTCGTGGTTAGAAGCTAAAAGGACTGTGAAATTGGAGTGAATGGACTTCTGAAGAAGTTAAAAGGTTTCGACTTGATGGTCAAGCTAGGAACATCATCATACGTTCCACTCCAAATTTCATACAATATAAACTGTGAAATAACCTACGGACCTAACTTGAACTAGATCTGAGACAGAGAGCAGTGTTGAGTGAGTTATTTAGATAACAATCCCCACAACACTACTAAATAACAGAGTAAAATAAACAGCGGAATATAACGAACACAGAACTTTTCTCAAGTGATATGAATACCACTTGAGAGATAGCCAAAAGGCTTTAAAGACTATAGTAATTGATAAATACTTCAGATATTACAATGATGAATCACCAACTACCACTACAAGAATCCGTCTATATAGCGACGGAATTATCCGTCGCTATATAGGTACCGATCCGTCGCTACACAATTTAGCGACGGATATGGCGACGGTTAGTTAGGCCGTGTCTAAACCAGGCGTAGCTAAGCATATATCGACGGATGGTCGAACCGTCGCTCTTTAGCGACGACTACAGTGACGGATGATTCGTTGACCGGGCCGTCCGGGCTGCTTGACTATGGTGACGGTTAACCATCCGTCGCCATAGGGAATATGGTCAATTGGCGACATATGGTTGTGGCGACGGTTTGTATCCGTCGCCATACAGGCCCATGATATTTTTTTTGTTAAATTACAAAGCTAAATTGTTAATATTGTAACAAATAAATGTACAAAATGTCAACATAAAGATAAATGTTTTAAATATACGAATATACGATACGAATAATGTACAAAATGTTGTAAATGTACAAAATGTCAACATAAAGATAAATGTTTTAAGTTAAATAAAAAAATGTTCAAAGTAAAGTACGCAGGTCGATCAAGAAAGGGTGGGGGAG
>JAQRGC011829916.1:0-14991 GCA_028659135.1 Plantago lanceolata
GTTGATCGACTAGTTATCATCTTCGTGTTATTTGATGTTGTGGGATACGTTTTCCTTTTATAGAGTACCTGTTGCATTTGAGTAGTCAAGACTGAACTATGGCAGCAGAGGAAGTAGAGAGTATTGATGGACTATTGATAGCCATATTCATCTGGTTGCCACCAATATTGATTTTCAAATTCAGATGTGTCTCAAAGAGGTGGAAAAACATCATTGATGATAGATTCTTTCTGGAGAGTTACCATGCAAACTTGAGAAATAGGCAACTTTATTATGGTGGCGGACGAATTCTGGCTTTCATTCAAACAAAAATTTGCTTTTTTGATAGATCCCCTATGAAAATACTGCCTGTTGCACAAATGAATGACCTTGACATCAAACAGATTCCAAGAAGTTTCGGAGACTTCATCACTACCTCAAAGGGCCACATCCTATGCCATAATGGCAATGCTGAAACCCCCTTTCTCGTAGTGAATCCCTTGACCAGAACATGGGTAAAGGTGCCACAGAACAATCTCAGGGACATTTCAAAATTTGGTCTTGCGTTTGAGGAAAATATGCATGAGTTCATAACTAGCTTCAGTATTGTGGGAGTGGACATGATGGGAGTTGACGAGGATAACACACTGCTGATTGAAACCTACTCTTCAAAGACTGGTAAATGGACAACATCGTCTCTGATTGTCTCTGAGTCGGTTTCTGCAGATTACTTTGAGCAACCCTTCGTGTCCAAATGTGTGTTTCATTGGGATACAAATAATGGCAGGCTTGCAGTTTACGATCCAAGTGAAGATGAAAACCATCTTCAGCTCATCAATCTGCCACAATACAATGAGTTTGGCTTTCGTTACCGTGGCAAGATGATCACTAGATTCACCAGGTCATCTAATGATGATGTTCTATGGGTTGGCATAGAGGAATTGAATATTTTGAAGTTGTGGAAGCTTCCCAAAGATGAAAATGGAGGCTATAAGCGCGCGGTCACCATAGATGCTAATGAATGGATCTTGATGCACAAGGTTGCTACTCAGTCTCTGTGCAGTGACATTAGATTGTTCTTTGGAAACAAGAAATGGAAGGAGCATGCGGACAAAACAGTTGATGACAGTGTCTACTACTGCAAGTTTGATGCATTTTCTTCATGGAACCCTATGGAGGTCTTCCTAAGCCACAAACTGAGAGTATTTCGTTGCAACTTAGAGAGCAAGACAGTCGAGTTAATTCCGTATCGTGGTGTTCCTCTTGATGAAAAATCCTTTCATATGCGGCATCCCTATGTTGAGCCACTCTCTTTGTCTTCGTATTATGCTCTCTCAGGCGGCAATTATGACGACTAAACGGTCTACAGCTTAAGATTTTGGAATGAGTTTTGTAGCAGCTGCTCAAGTAGTGCAGGGCCTGTCTGCTTGTAGAGTTAATTTTATCTTGCAGCATTAACTAGTTAAATGCAGAATTGGCACCCCTATTTTTTTTCAAAGTGATTTTGTCACAAAATGTATTAACCTGGTATCAACGAAAACAGAGCAAGACTATAACTGTAACTGAATGTCCTACAAATACTTGAAACCAAAGCACTACACATGTATAAAGAATAAAAGAAACTTGCAGGCAATGCTACAAAGCACACAGAAATCTACAATTTTCTAGGTTCTGCTCCCTCTCTACAGCTCCTCACTTTTTTTACCACTAGCCCGTGTATTCAAGCTTAGTGACAGCGGAGTGGATCAGCAAGAAACACATACTGTTAACTCTGTATGTTCGATTGTTCCATCATGAGTTCAAGAATGACTAATAAGATCCGAGTAATGATCCGGCTGTACAAGACTCAGATGCAAAAATGGGATTCTATGTCCTTCAAAATTGATCTCTTTTCAGCTCTTATAGCACGATTCAGACAAGAGCCTTACCCTGAGAGGTTCATCATCTTTGGCTTCTTTCTTATACATCAAGCAGCAGCTAACTGTTGCTACAACCTAGTACAGGCACAAAGACTGAGACCGTTTCCTCCAGCTGTAAGATAAATCGCATGTGTGCACGCTGTTTGGATAAAATACCAGAGCACTTTCGCAGGGAACAGAATTACTTTATAATGAAAGAAGTGTTTGTGATATGAGATTCATTTCGACATAAGCAATCTGGTAAAGGGTTCACATAAAACGGTTCTTCTGAGCGAAATCTTTCTGTTCCTTTGGTTCCTGTGATGGGGCCTTTTCTCTTTCTCGGAGATCCTTGCCTGGCAATTAACACAAAGAACCAGTATACATTAGACCAAGTGCAACCATAGTTTGAAATTCACTTCACAGTACATACAATAATTTTAAATCCAGAACACAACATTCAGGAAAAAAAATGTATATTCCAGACAAATTCACTTCACGGTATTACTATAATTTAGTGTGTAATGGAAACTTGAGTAAAAAGTCAGGTCTGGACATTTGTGTTGTAACGTGTATGAATGAAAAATAGGATGATTGTTCGGAGTACTGAGCAGCCAATATCCTATAGAACGAATAATGAGGAAAGACAGAGGATACTGTCATAAGAAGATTATACACATAACACAGAAAGCATGGCCACTTCGTCACTCACACCAAACATCATGAGTGATATAACCAGAAAACACCGGAACAATATAATGCAGGAGCAGGTTGTGGAGACTATTGTACCTGCTCTTATGAATTTCAATAACTCGGTTTGCGAGGTTCTTTCCTTCTTTCATAGTCCCAGCTTTTACTTTATCCAAAATCCGAACAAGAGATTTCCTGAGGTAACAAGGAAAAGACAGAATAATGAACAACTTAAATTAGCAGTAATCAAAACAAAATAGGACTAGCATATATAATGAACGGGACAAATAGATTGATTGCCTGTCAGGAGAAATAGTTTTCCTATGTCCAAGAAAACGGCGGTGCCCCTCAACTGCTCTTGCCATATTACCAGAGTACGTTGGAATGAATATGTCACTTTCTACAGACACAATATAGTCAAGTGCAGCCATCTGTGACGCATGATTAATAAATGGTGCAAGCTCCTCAACTGATGCTAATGTCTCCTGGGGAAGCAACAAAAGATGTCAGTCAAACTGCACATACAGAGGGACGTCAAACCACATCGCAGATTTCCCGCATTAGACCACCTCGCCTACAGCTACAGACGACTTCATAATGCCAGATTGCCAGTTATCTCTCTCCCTAAATCATACTGCTATTTCAGTGGTACTATTAATTTATAAGATTAAAACAATTATATCATACATCAAGTCATTCATATCTGTATAAGTAATTAACCACCCCACTCATTTTTAATAATCAATCTTTCCAAAAAAAAAAATGGTGGTGTGTGTGGATTGGTATTCCTTCCAGATACAGAGAAGGATGGTTGAGTTCAAGGCAAACCAACGGACATTATCATGCATTAATATTGGCAAAGATGTCACTAATAGAATTCAACGCGTAGGTAGACTGAACATATATCCGGTTGGGTCAGAGACGAGGCTAGTACGTTACTAGCCCGTGCTACAGCATAGGATCATTTTTTATATAGGTAAGAATTGTTTGATTTCATATATAGCTCAGACCATTTTATATCAAACCTTCGATTTTACTTCTAATAATACAACTTTTTTTAACACATGTCATGTCTTGATAGTAACAAATTAGAAATATGAAGTAAAGAATAAATAATATTATCAGGATAAGGGTGAGTTAGTAGGGGATAAAAAAGTTTTTAGCTTTGTCCGTGTTGGATGACAGCTTCGAGAAGAACAGATGTAACTGAACTCTTAAAGTTCTCTCACTATCATCAACTGGCATACCAACTAAATCACTTCATGACTTCTATGATTCTATCACATAAGGGTGTCTTGGCTTCAGGTCATTCTGAGTGCATGACCTGAATTACTTATGCACTTGGAGCACAACACAAATGACACTTTGCTCTCCTCTTATTCTTTATATAACATTTTCAACTAGTAAGACATCAAGCAATATGACAAAGTGCAAATACAAGACCAATTACCTTGTTCATTAAAATGGGATAGCGGGTCCGTAAATCCGCCAAACGGGACTCACCCCCATAAATCTGTCCAGCCGCAACATATATGGGTGTTGATGGTGGAAAACTAAGAGCTTTAATGAATATTCCAACCTCCTGTGGAGTTAGAGGGCAAAGTCCTTTGGCTCTCTGTTCTACAGGGTCAATGTCTTTCACTTTCCACCATGTAGTGTTCCCCCTAAAAGGTCAAGTAAAAGACATTGATTATGACAGTGTCCTAGATAACAGGCATCAATACCCCATAGCACAAATAGATAGAGCATACCTGATTGTCGTTAGCTCTTCTGATTCCTCAGGGGTTAAATCATGGGTGCAGCCACTGAAAGCAAGCATGTCCTTTTCAAATCGTAAATGCAAAGCTATGTAACGCCCTTTGGACCTCATTCGATCCACCAGCAACTACATAATTAAGCACTTGATAAGATAAACAAAACATAAAATACAAGGTAATACACCTGACTTTTTTAGTTATTATATTTATAAGTAATGACCTTTCCCATTGCTTCGATTTCAGGTGAGAACCGGAGGGCCTGATAACAAGCACGGCACCGCAACTTCTGGATGTCTGGAGGAAGGTTATTGTTTGCCAACCGAGAATCAGATTTAGCAGCTCGGATCACCTTGAAGTTTTTCCAAAACAAATTTCATGTCATAATATTTTATACACGCAAGAAGTCAAAATCTAGTTTCGATATATACCTTGTACTCTTCCCACAAGCTTGCTATCTCCCTCTCATAGTAATCTACTCCAGACCAACTTCTAAAATGCTTCACTGCCCTAGTTGCATTTCTGAATTCCTTTGGGACCTTTTTAATGATTCTCACATCTTTAACCAATGAATTAATAAAATGATCTTCATCAAAGATATCAGAGAAGTTGCTGCATTCCAAACATAGTAACGAAATTAAAAGGCAACATATTTTTATACACACATAAAATTCACACACAATTAACAGTAAAAAACAGTATACCTAGAGTCTTGCCAGAATGAACGTTTATCTAGTTCAGGAATTACAAGAGTAGCATTCAGAATACGAGCAACAGCAACCATATCGCATATCTGCAAATAAAATTTCAACATATAAATCCAACAGTCATATTGGTTTTTTTTTTAAAAATGAAATGCTTTACAGCAAAGAGTACATATAATATAAAGACAGGAGCTTCCCCTGAAGCACAAGACTCTGATTGTATATGTAAAACTCCAAAGGTGTCACATACAAGCGGAATCGATATATATGAAATACATTGACCGCAATTAACTGTTCAAGTAAAAATTATTCACATTGGTTGCATGGTAAAGTCAGAGAGTTCAGTGCAGTAAACAAGAGTCGTCGACTGTAAGTTTAGCTGTCTGTTAGAACTATGAAATAATCTAACCAAGAATTATCAGGATCCTCGCTCTGCTACAGTGACAGGTCTTTTACAGTTGAATATCTTTTTTAACAGTAAAGTTAATAGTTAAGTTCTGAAAACCATAAAAATGTGATTACTCTATAGAAGATTGTGAAAGATAATTCTACTTGCACACTCCACTTAACACCTTACGGTATCTCATTTAATCTAACAAGACGAGAATCTCAATGAAAATATGATGACATGATTATCTCAACACTAGAAGTAGTAAGACAGTCGGACAAACCCCAGCTCTCATCTGATTAAGGCCACCGTTTGCATGCACCACAAGGTAACCTCGAGCTTCCACCTGAGCTGGAAATAAGATGGCATAAATGAAGTAAGCAACAATTTGAAACAATAAAATACACCTACGAAAAAACAAACGAAGGAGGAGTTCCCTCACATGTCTGGTAGGATGGGCTAGGTTCAGTGCAAGGTACGTAATCCCGGTTAGACGGCTGCTTCCATATCTTGTCCGAATCCGACTTCACCCCAGCTCCATCCAACTGTCAAATCTAAATGAGTGAAAACAAAAAACACCAACGAAACCTGACTACTTCTCCTCAACAAGAAATGCATTCCTTAAAGTTAATGACACTAGCTTCCAATTTTCCACATCAAACCAACGTGACAACGACAAATGCAGTTGAGGCTCACTTTTCGTGACCCTTTCGTCTCTCTTCTCACAATATTTTAAGCTCATGCTACATGATCACTACTACGAATTACGAAATACTACGAAATACCACGAAATAACTGAAGAAGATGATGAATATTGAATAGAACCAAACCTTACGAGCTGTGTGAGGAGCTTCCAACACCGTAGTGATCCCAAACTGTTGCCTCGCGCTTCTTTCTCTACTCAGCTTCTGGTACTCTACTTCATGTTGCTAATCAAACACAAATGCCCAAATTAATTTCACCGTCACAATCGATTAAATCAAAACACAGAAAATCAATCAATTATCAATTATGAACGAATCAATACCGTGGTGAGCTTGTAGGAAGCATCAGAAGGCAATTTGGTGGAGTCATGGAGGTGCACAGAGAAAACAGCCATGAGTGCAATAGCACCAATTGCACACATTAGCATCCGCCGGAGCACCAGCAGCATCCGCAGCCGCTTCTTCACCATCACGGAGAGGCGGAAAAAAGCGCTTTAGAATGTGCGTTTCGTGAGGAGTGGTGAAACTGATGAAAAGTGTTTGATGAAATGCCGCAGTGAAAAACAAGGTGATGGTGGTGGAATTGGAATTTTGTTAGGGTGCAATTAAATGTTACTACAGTAGCGTAGTAGTACGACTGTGATTATGATTTATGAGAGAAGATGGTGAGGATGGTGAAGATGAGAGAGAAAGAGAGAGAGAGGAGAGGGAATCGTGGGAGGAGAGAGAAAGTAGAGAGAAGAAGTCAAGTACCAGTAGCAGTAGTATTAATGGCGTCACATCATAGCCAAAAACATTTTCTACTTTTATATTTATACATTTTTTTTTATTTTTTTTTTTACTCCTATATTTTTTCAGACATTTACTTTGAAAATGGTATTTTTTTTAAAAAAAAGATGTATTATTTGATTTATTATCATTACCCATGAAAATAGTGTTGGATAAAAGGTTATCGATGAATTAAATATAAAGAATTTAAGAGATGGATGAAAAATAAATACGTATACAATTTTAAAAACAAAAACATGAGTACTCCTATGTTTTTGTGTTTTGCTAAAAACAATTGGATTGTGTATTAATGGGGTGGGACTAAATGAATAAAGTTGAAATAAATGTTGGATAATGAGAAGTTTAGTTTTACTCCTTTTGAGTTGGATTTTTCCATAATAATAGAGTCACAAAGTACAATTATTGGAAAGATTTTTGTAATCTTTCTATTTAGGAATTTATTATAAGTTGGATTTGCTCATTTGCTTACACTACTACTCATATTTGTAAAAGATCCAGCAAAAGTATCTATTTAAGTCTTTTTTTTTAACTTTCAATAATAAGTCATATAAGTTGACACGTAAAATGTTTTTCATAAATTTTATATGTCATGTAAGAATATGTGAATCTATATTAAAAATGGAGGGGAGTATCGCTTAAACAAGTGTGCTCCTCTAAGACTCCTCCCAATGGTGGCCAGGGTTGGCCGGGTCATCAGGGTACATTTTGGCTCGATGATCCAGTCGTCCCGAGTATGTCACACAGTGGTGGCCGCCTGACGGGATTGTGTCGTATGCCTTTTTAATTATTATTTTTTATAGTTAACTTTAAAAAATAAATTTTGAAAAAACATTTAAAAAATAAAAATAAGGGCCAACCTGCCATGTGGCAACTTCTGACATGACTAGGAAGGACGTAAAAAACTTCCTCCAAAACGGGGAGGTCGTCCTCCCCGTTAGAGGTGGCGTCTTGGACGCCAGTGTCCAAGACGTCGGGCGCACACGACCAGCCCATAACAAAAATTGATTTTATGTGTTTGTCGTTGTGCATAGTACTAACGGAGCATAAAAAAATTCGCAGTCCTTAAGGTTTGAAACTAGGACTAAGAGAATATTTTCTATTCCTCTTTATTAAAATGACAATTTTTATAGGTAAAATTTACAATTTTTCAGGGTGCCCC
Source organism: Plantago lanceolata (assembly GCA_028659135.1). Lineage (NCBI taxonomy): Eukaryota > Viridiplantae > Streptophyta > Magnoliopsida > Lamiales > Plantaginaceae > Plantago > Plantago lanceolata. The sequence continues at coordinate 8,066 of JAQRGC011829916.1, forward strand.
TCCAACTCTCGTACTAATCATGTATATGAGTATATGTAATTTCGCCCCTTACTTTGAATTATGGGTCCACCATTTGTATCACCTTATAAAAATCAATTAAGGCTAGTTTTATTATTATTATGATTAAATTTCGACCAAATATATAAAAGAATATCATCGTATTTTAAAAGTAAAGTCACATTCATATCTAGATAATCTCCACATTAAACATTTATGACTCGTTCCAAATATCCATTGAAAAAAAGAAAGAAAAATGAACAATTTGCCATAAAATTATTGTAGGAATACACATCAAGCGTCACTCGAAATTTTTGCTTAAAGGGAGTCACGGGTCGATCATTCTATTTATGAAGTACAAAGACTAGTGACATCTAGCAACCAAACTTTATTGATACACACAGCCCCACAAAGCCACACATAATACCTTTTGTAATGTTTATATTATTCTCTGAACCAAGGTTTAGACAAGGGTAAATTTACGAATTTTATAATTAAGACGCGTATTAAGGATGCAACATATCCAGAAGAAAGCTCACATGGAAATCAGTACATCTCATGTTATTTTCCAATATCACAATTCACTTGACGGAAAACCCAATCCAAGGAGTACAATACTAGAACTAATCAATACTAAATCTACACATAATCAACTTGATTTACTTTAACTTGAGGTAAATCAACTTGAGGTTTGCATATGTTTACACTTATCTATTTGGGTTATGGTTTGGGTGTATGGGAGTGCATAGCTTATGCATTTTGATTGTATCCCTTGGTATTTGCCATTTGAGACCCGTTTGTAATTTTTTATGATGTTAATAATATTTTGCCGTTTCCAAAAAAAAAAAAACTTAATTTACTTTAAGTCGCTATAAAAACACTGCTCGAACCTGTACGGCCTTAGCTCGGAAACTGCAGGAGTAACATATAAGTACGGTAACCTAAAAGGACATAATTTTTAATTTGGAGAGATAAGTCCACTTGCTATGGATCATAGTGTGAAATGTGAAATGGCATTTGGAGTTGATGAACAGTGAAGATTATAAAAATAGTATTAGATTTTTAAGCACATAAAACAGAATGACAACATGAAAGGAAATAATTCTCAATTCGAAGAGATTTCATGGTTTATTAACAGGTCCACTCATTATGAGTCATACTTCGAAATGGCATTTGGAGTTGAAGAATAGTGAATAGTATAATTAAGTAGTATTTTATCTATAAACGCGTAAAACAGAATGACAACATGAAACGCATCAACTCAGTGTATCCACATAAAGATCAAACATAGATCATGATATATAAGGCACCGACTCATGTAGTCCAGTGTCCTCCCGAGTCCCGATTGTAATATTTAGTGAGTGTTTGCAAATGCTTTTATAGTTTACTTTTTATCAGCTTCTACGAGAAGTTAAGTAAAAGTGATTTTAAGCAAAAGTGGTGGGTGTTTGCAATTTTAATAAAAAACAACTATTAGAAGTAAAAGCATCACTTGGATTGCTTTTAACTTTTAGCGGTTACCTTGCTTTGTTTAAGAAAAGCCACAGCAGAAGTTGAAAAATCAAACACTAAAATTTCAACATCTCTACTCTAAAAGCTGAAAATTACTTTTTTTCAGCAATTGCAAACACTCACTTAGTACTGAGAAAAGAAATTGCTTCTGGAATGTACACATTAACAAATAACTATCGCAAGTCCGCAGTAGTACTGAAAGTCTAAAGCAGCAAACTGGTAATATCCGTTTTCCTGATAATTCATGTATACCTCAAGCCAGCGTATTCAAAATTAGATAGGGGACTACAGTATCTCAAACAATCACAATATCACATACAAAAATGTGTCCAAAACCGGCACTGGATTACAATTAAACCAATTACTATATATATCTATGGACTATTCTAGTAGCTTAAGTCCTATCATCGTCTGCAGCAGCATATTCACCACAAAATTATATGCCGCCTTGTAAAATTAGAATTTTTTATGCGCATATTCACCACAAAATTATATGCCGCCTTGTAAAATTAGAATTCTTTTTATGAGGCAATCTTATTCTCACCTCATACTGAAAACTATATATATTATAACCTTACCGTTTTCTTCTTATGAGACGGATGCACTTATCCTTGTATCCATACTAGTACCCGTATCTGAATCTGTATCAGAACTCGAACTGGTGCTTGCGAAGTCGCATGCACTCATAGAATCCATTACCGTGCTCATAGCGGTGCTTGCTAAGTCGCATGCACTCATAGAATCCCCATCCATATGCACACTACTCGTGTCTTTATCCGTAACAGTACTCATAGAGGTGCTTTTTAAGTCACATGAACTCATATTGGCGCAGCAAGAAGATATGTCAATTCCAGCAACCTCCATGGCATTGCAAACCCATTGTGGAACATCTCCTTCGGGAAACTACATTTAGAAACATTATAAAAAATATCATTAAAGTTTCACATAGTCGCAACAATTATTCAAGTACATTGAAAATTAAATGTGTACTCCCAATGCAATATCGTCTTAAATAAGAACGTTTCAATCCCTAACTTACAATCTTTTAACTTTTAAGAGGAACTGGAACAAGGAAAACAATTGTCTTCTGACTATAATGAAAATTTGGTATTAGGTTCACTATGGAGCTACATTGTGGAACTCTGAAATTATGACAGTGTGTACAAGTCACATCACAGAGACTAAATTTGTAATATCTTTGTGGTAACATAGCAAAACGGGCATGAAACATTCTAATGCAAAAGACAACTTCAGTTATAACCAAAATAACAATTCCCATGCCTAAGCCTAACCATTCCTAAAGCTAAGAGTAAACCAACAAAAACGATAGTGCTAGAGTTCTAAAGAAATCTGCACGCAAAGAAGATAATCAAAAGAGAATTGCAACAAAACCACAGCACCATGCTTCATTTGCTATCTCATCCTTATAGTGTCAGCATTAGCAGTTTAGCACATTTCATTGCCCTGATAAGTGACAACTCTAATATAACTTCTATGGTCCTACAACTAAATATATAATAGTATTCAGGGTGAGTTACAGTTCTCATGAGTTAACAATGACGCATCTATAAATTAGACCAAAGTTGTTTTTCACATGGAGATATCAACATGAGCAACGGTTAACAAGGACAACGTATCAAGAAATGTGAATTAAAAAAAGAAAATAGAAGTGCTTTATAAAAAGATGTATTTTCGGTGAATTGGGGAAGGAAAAAATACCTAACTTAGCACATCTTCCTTAAAATTAATAAAGATTAACTTTCTACAAATACAAGAACTTGAGAATAGAATGCTGGGCTTATAAATGTATTATGCACAGTTAAAATTCATAGAAAAATACCATTTTCTGCAAAAACTTGCATACAAACCTGGAAGAGAAAAAAAGAGAGAAAGAGAGTTAACAAAAACAGCAAGTATAATAACTCATAACTATATGGAAATCTACACATACTCAGGAAAACGTTCTTCAACAATTGACGCGTGTAAATCCCTGCTAAGCTGCAACAGTGGCAAAATGTTTTAATGAGAACATGGAAACACACAAAAGAACTTCTTAACAAAAATTTAAATACCTTCATCATGTAAAACAAATTGTGGTAGGATAGAAGCTGGGATCCCATGGCATCTTTAGTAACAAGGCAGTGAATATATGCTCTTGAATATTTTTGGCACACCTATGATATAATATCTGAAGGAGTTAAGAAAATCCCAAACACATATAACAACTATAGTTAAGAAAATTTCACCATACCATGCACTCACACGTGGCATCAATTGGACGAGTATCATTTGCCATTGCCTGGTGCTTGAGTTTTAAAACTCCCTGTGTATAAATAATATAAGCAAATGTAGATGTTTAGGATAGATTAGATGAACAAGCACTCTTACTGATTGCTAATTCAAATCTATGTTATGGCCAGTTCAACCTGCATCATAGTTTGTATAAATTATGAAAAAGGACAATGTTGCAGTTTCACGACGCAATGCATTCATATGAGTTACATTAACAAATTGTTGCAATTACTTTTGTGAAATAAATGGTAGAAAATGGCCGGATGCTCTTTGGATAGCTCTCTTTATCACACGTGCAATTTCCAATACATTTCCATTATATTGTGTGTGCAAGAACTTTGTTTTCAAGTTCAAAGTTTGAAGATTTTTATCAATTTCACACAATAAGTGTGCGCAATTCAACAGACTAACTGAGAAAAAAAAGAGACTCAAGACTTCAGTACGAGAAAAGGTGAGTAGCAAGTTTTGTTGTTGCTGTATCATGTTTAATGATTTATGTGCCATCAATTCTTATCTTTTATCTTTACACTGCCCTTTCCTTTAAATGCTATAAAGTAAGTATCAATACCTCAGGTACAAGAGCAGTACCAAAGCGAGCAGTTCGTGTAGGATAAACACAATCATACATGTCTGCACCCAGAGCACTGCAAACTACAATATCTAGAGGGTACCCAACGCCCTGAAGTACAAGTTGCAGAGATGTTTGAATCAAAATTGTGGAGAATGATGTTCAGGAGTCGATATGTAAACAGATGTACTGTATAATATAACTTGTACGGTACCATGACATATCGTGGCTTATCGTCAGGTAAAGCAGCTGTGCACTGTGCAACAACCCGCCAAAATGAATCTTTATCTTCACCGCCTGCAAGACCACCAATAGCATAGCTGTCACAGGAAAAGATTTAGTTATGACGATACATACTCACCGAAATAAAGTGATTCCGTTTGTATTTTATTTATTCGAAAATGTTAATCTAGACAAAAATGCTAGAATTCTAGAATAGCCCAATGCACCAGAAAATACCTAGAGTTTCAAGAAGAGCATGTATCGTCGTAAATAAATTAACATGAGTTGATTGAGAATGTACAAGTAAAGGGTGAGCTAGTGGAACATGAACTTTGCTAAGATACTGGAGGTGGATTGTCTAAGCCATAAAAGGAATGGAAAGGGTAGGGAAGCGATGGAAAGCATAGCTGAGTGTGGCCTTTCTCCTTGTGGTCTTTTATGAAACAATGGCACATTAATATGGAACACTGCAAGTCCGTAAGCTTAGGAGTAAGAACTGATATATATTTTATTTTATTTTGGCTCCTATGTAAAGATGGGCAGGTGTTAATTGCTATTCATTTTTGTACTTTTTCTTAAACGGCACTTAACTTGGTTAACCAGTCATCTTTCTTTCAGCTTGACGTAGTACCTGTGATGTTTTGGTATCATCAACTTTGGATGAAATTGATTATATATACCATCATTTTTAATGCGTTTTAATTGCAGCAAGATGAGAAATTTGAGATGCTTGGCAGTCTACTGCAAATAAGTAATAACAACATATCTACGGTTTTTTTGCATCATTAATAATACTGTAAAATACATGTTAACATACCCGGGTAAATCACGCTCCACTAAAGCTTTGACACATTTGTCCCTGTCAGCAAGCAGGAATAATGAGTTTGCAAGTTTTAAGAAATAATGTAAGAAGTGACAGAGACTCTTATTAACCCTAACCTTAACACTGGATCCAAACCACCTTGCACAATGGCAAATAAATTTTGCTCATCTGCTCTCTTGTGTGCTGCATTGTACATAAACATTTACCATAACATTTTTTAAATGTAAATTGGACAATTGGTAAGCTGTTACCCAAAAAAAAAAAAAAAAAAAGTTGCAAATACATATATTTTGATTCATTCTTACACCTAATCAGTCACATACTTTGATCCTTCACTTTACATTATTGAGAATATTAACTACATCAGAAAAAGCCCAAGATTGTGAAATAATTTGATGTGGAGCACATGACAAGTAAAATGCATTATTCATATATGACGTATGAAACTTCCATCAACCATCACTTTAACTAGACAAAGTACTTGTGCAGCCAAATATGAGAAAATTATGTTGGTTTCAACTTTCAAGCTGGAATAAACTTGAAGACATGTTACACATTGGAATTATCAGATATATTTACCTGATATACACCTATCTATCCAGCGGATTGTGCGGTGCATGGCCTCTTCAATCCGTGGACCCGTGATAGTAGTCTTCACAACATCATCAAGAGCCATTATAATATCAGCACCTATTCTGTTCTGGAACACCGACAGTAAAACCAAAGAAAGGCAATAAGATATAGCCAAAATATCCAAGAGTATCAAGAATCAGTAGTATATTCAACAGTATATATGAAAGCCATTTTGTTACAGAAACTGAAAGCTAAGGAAAAACACTATTATATTTCAGAGCAAGCAGTCCTCATAAACACCAACAAAGACATACACATGACCCTATAAATCAACAAAAAGAGCCTTGTTCATATTCCCTCCATTCTGAAATATTAGGTACATATTTCTTTATTTGGTGTCTGTTAGAATGATGCATTCCATAAATAGAAAGTTTTTGCTAATATTTATTCATGTGGTTCCAGCACTCCCTGCCAATTAAACCACATTATTTAACTTTATCACTTATTTATTATTTACTTAACTCATAAAACCATTACTTTATCTAATTTTCTTTAAACATGTGCCAAAAGCAAATGTAGAATTTGTTTTGAGGCGGAGGGAGTATGTTTTGGCGACAACTAAAACGGAAATAACATGTGCCATGACATCACTCATCCAACTTGATGGTGAAAACCGGAATTAAAAGCAATAGTAAGTTAATTTTCACCTGGAAGCAACCTCCGAGCACCATCCCTTGACGCCTCAGAACATTTATCATGATACTGATGCTTCTCCAAGTATGTGCTACAGAGATTTCAGCTTCCAGGCACCATTTTAGTGACAGGGACACTGAAAAATAATTAAGTGAATAGAATTGAATTCTAAAAAAAAAAAAAAAAGGGAAAAAAAAAGTGTTCTATGATACCATAAATTTTTCTTTTCTTTTTTGTGTTGTTTTT
>JAQRGC011831318.1:0-20273 GCA_028659135.1 Plantago lanceolata
GGATATGTCTATGTATGTATTCCTTAATTGAGTTTTCTTAAAGGCCTTAGTAATTAAAAGGCAACTCTAATTAAAATAGTTTTTAAAATCTTATTTTCATTTCAATTGAATTAGTCGAGTGTTAATGCGCGAACTAAGGTATTTCTAAGTCTAATTCATTGAATCTGGGGGTGAATTAAATAAGAAAAACCTAAATCAACCGGAAAATGTCATCGGAGTACAAAAATTAAAGTTGAGGGAAACATATGGTACATAAATTAACAAGTGAAAAGTTACGGTACAAAAACTAAAGTGAGGTAAAGTTACAGTATAAAAATTAAAAATTTTCCAACATTTTACACAATCTGATGCAACGTTTGATGGCTAGTATTGAAATATTTAACATGTTGATGTGAGATTTCACTGTTTAATAATATTATGGTCAATGTTTGTCTGCATGTTACCGTTGATGTGAGATTTCACTAGCTTTAATGTTAAGAAAAGAGGCCCGCGAATTTAAATTTATGGTTGGTTTTGAAATTTCCTTTTGGTCTTTTTTTGAGAATTAATATAAGTTGTACAAACATTATACTTCTTATTGTTAAACATTGAACATTAAAGTTAGTGAAATATCACAACTAAACTGGTACGCAGGCAAACATTGAACTTCCTACTGTTAAACATTAAACATCCTATTATTAAACATTGAACATTAAAGTTAGTGAAATTTCACAACTACATAGGTACACAGACAAAAAATGAGCGATTCTGGTTTTTTAAATAAAAGGGTTGACCTGGCCAGGCCGGGTCAACCCGCGAGTTTTGGTATTTGAGCCTGGGTCGACCCGCGAGTTTTGGCAATTTGATGGCTTTTCATTTTTATGTTGGTCTTTTTTCGATCTCTCTATATATAAGGTGGTCTTTTTAAAAAATTAGTAATTTTCGTCATCTTCAAATCCGACCGTATCAAGTTCCCTTAGTGGTTCCAAAAACTGGAACTTCGATTCATCGTCCACGAATTTGTGGTCAACAATTCGGGAACCATTGTTCAACAGTTCGGTTCCAGGTTCGTTTGGTCAGGTCTGGATGAAGTTAGTAGGACATATAGATAAAATACCCTTTCTGTGCAAAATATGACCAGATTGGCATATATATGTTCTGATCAGGATGCAAATCAGTAGGCACCCGGGGAAGAGTCTGTACACTATAATTAGAGTTTCTGAGTAGAACTACAAAACTCAATACGTAATAGGAAGGTGAACAGAACGCTGAGAATTTGATATAAGATGTAAGACATTTTAGATGTTACCAGTACTGTCATCTGGATGCACCTAGCTATGATTTTCATTTTATTTTCCTCCAAGTTTTAGTATATGTAAGTCCACACACTGCTTAAGGGGATTGTTCTGAACAATCTATAAAATCAGACAAATCTTACTAATCTTATACATAGATGAAAATGATTGTGAGTATGGAGTATATACATTGAAAACTTATATCTGGCTACTGAGTTGATCACCTCTCATGAGACAATAATCCTTGTTCATAATCCCCATCACCGCGTTGAGTAAATGCATGAACATGAACTGGTGAGTATTCTTCAATAGCACAAGGATTTTCGTCCTCCACAGGTTGTGCATCTGACTCGATTAGAGCATCCATTCTGGCTCGATCCCTGTCCCTCGGGTAAGTACAATACAAAACCAAGTAGAACGCACAGCAGATTACTGTTGGTATGCCTATAGCTGTATAAAGTGCTTTACCAAGTGCTGCTGCATTTTCCTTATCTGTTGCAGCTCCATCCCCGGTGACAGGTTTATAGCCATACACTTGTTGTGCTAAGATCCCAACTATCGGTGCTGCAAATGACGCTAGGATGGACTCAAAGAACCTGTCCAGTGCATAGATGCTCGTTCGAGATTTTTCTGGAACAATTTCTGCAAAGATTGGACTGCACGAAATGCAAACAAAAAAAATCAGGATACAAAAATATACCGCTGTGCAATGGTTTAGGGATATGTAAGTACTTGATAGCAGCAGCAGCACTCCATGAGATCATCAATCCATTGATAACAAACACCAAACCGTACGTCACTCCCACCGCTGGATCATTAGGCAATCCCAACATCAGAATCGCGGTTAAAGGTATAGCCGAACCAGAGCTTATCTGTGCTAGTATAATCCTCCCAGAATCAGGTAACCGTTTAGCAATGACATCACCCATCATCCCACCAAGCAATCCTCCAGCGGATAAAGAAACATTAAACATTGTCCAAAGAAACGCAGTTGTCTGGTGAGAGAATCCCATCAACTCCAACCACATTGTGGCAAATGAAAGAGCTGACAAAGGAAATGATCCTGCAATACCTTGTGCTACCAGTATCTGAAATGATGGCACTTTTATAACTGCTTTTGCATCCTCAGCCAAGTCGTGCACTTCTTGTTTGAAGGATTTGGGTTCTGCTCGATCCTTAGTGGTACCGTCTTTCTCAAAATAGCGAGGATCTCTCGCAAAGAAGCGAACTAATATACCAATAACAACACTCAATAGTCCAACTAAATGGAAAGCGACCCTCCAGCCAGGAATTCCCATGTACGAGGAGGATGCTAAGAGAACAGTAACAAACCCGCCAATGATGGAACCTAAGCTGCCAGTTAGTTGTAGCAATCCAAACGCAGTGCCACGGTTACTGGTATCGGTTGAATCAGCAACAAGGGATTGCATTGCCGGGATGACTATTGCAAGGCCGATACCATTTAGGCCTCTGCATACTGCCACCTATAAAGAAGATGAAACCGTTTTAATAGGCCTTTTTTTTAGGCAATGACAGCCTTACCACCCTGCCTCGAAACAAACAACTATTCTAAAATGCAATACATCATCACCCGTGCACAGGTCTAACAACAAAGGGGAGTTTTATGCTTGTTAGTTGTTACCCATAGAACATACATAACATAGGTAGCTAGGCATGATTTTGAAATTTGAAACTTTATACAGAAGTACAGAACAAAACCTGATTAAAGAAGCCAACGATTCAAGTAGTACCTGGAGATAAGTGGATGAAAGAGCGACAAGAAAAGTTGCTGCGGCCCACAGGAAGGAGCCAAGGGCTATGATGTGTGCACGGTTATGGCGCACAGCAAGGTAAGTGGCAAGTGGGTAGCACGCTGTCTGCACAATGGAGCGGAACAGTGTCAACGAGCCGAGGGCAGTGGGATCCACGTGCAGCTCCTCGCCAACTTCCTTATACACAGCCGGCAACAAAGCTTCATCAGCTCGTTCCATTACCCCTGCTAAATTCACAAGAACTAAGGTCAATATCTCAGGTTTCATCTCTGGCTGCACCTTTGGGTGGGATTGTGAAGTTGTGTCTGGAAATGAACTGTCTTCTGTTGATATTATGCTTATAATATAAAATTATAACGTGAGATACATGATCATAATTCATACAACATACCAGCAGCATGTCATATATTTTATTCAGTTTAGTTTAATTATTGCAAGATACAAAAATGTCATTGGAAAATATAATAATACATCATAGTTGAATGAGTTTTTTTCCTTCTCCCATTAATCAATTAATCTGGTTCATCACATGTCTTAAGAAATCATTAATCTGCAATATGCTTACAGTAAAGTTTACTGAGAACTGCAAAAGTCTCTCAACATGAGAGCTGAGCTGCCATGGACAGAGAACATGAGCCATTGAACTGTTGAATCTTTGTAATCTTACTAATTGTAAATTTGTAATAGTATAGACTGAATAGTCCATGTTACAAAGAACAAATAAAAATTCATGTGGGTTATCTTTTTCTTTTATTTTTCACCAATCATATGAGTGGAGTACTTTACATGGCTTAACTTGTTGACATCTGAGTGTGTCACCTCTCATGAGACAATAATCCTTGTTCATAATCCTCATCACCTCGTTGAGTAAATACGCGAACTGGTGAGTATCCTTCAGTGGAACCAGAGTTTTCGTCTTCCACAGGTTCCACGTCAGATGCGACTAGAGCCTCCATTCTAGCTTGATCCCTATCCCGTGGATATGTACAATACAAAAACGAATATATGGTGCAGCAGATTACCATTGGGATACCTATGCATGTATAGAGTGCTTTCCCGAGTGCTGCTGCATTTTCTCTATCTGTTTCAGCTCCCTCTTCGACAGGGTTATAGCCATAGACGCGTTGTGCTAATATTCCAACAATTGGTGATGCGAATGAAGCTAATATGTTCTCAAACGACCTGTCCAGAGCGTAAATGCTTGTTCTAGATTTTTCAGGAACTATTTCTGCAAATATGGGACTGCACGAAACGAAAATGAAATGTCAGGAAATTAAGTAAATAGATAGACTTAATTGACAAACAGATAACAGTTTTTAGGATATGTACTTGTTAGTGGCAGGAGAGTTCCAGGAGATGATTAGTCCCATGATAACGAATGCCAAACCGTAGGTTACGGCTACGGGAGGATCATTAGGCAATCCCAGCATCAGAATCGCAGCTAAAGGTATAGCTGAGCCAGAGCTTATCTGTGACAACATAATCCTCCCAGAATTTGGCATACGTTTAGCAACGACATCACCCATCTTCCCACCAAACAATCCTCCAAGAGCTTGAGAAACTTGGAACATAGTCCAAATAAATGCTGTTGTCTGATGAGAGAAGCCATTTAACTCCAACCACATTGTCGTAAATGAAAGAGCTGACCAAGGGAATGATCCTGAAACACCTTGCGCTACCAATATTTGGAAAGATGGCACTTTTAAAACCCCTTTTGATACCTTGAGCAATTCTTCCACTTCTTCCTTCAAGGAATTGGGCTGTGAACCATTCTTGATTGCACCATTTTTGTAAGAAAAGCGAGGATCATTGGCGAAAAAACGAACTAATAGGCCAACCACTACACTTAGTAGTCCAACTAGGTGGAAAGCGACTCTCCAACCAGGGATTCCCATGAAAGACGAGGATGCTAGGAGGACGGTAACCAATCCACCGATGATGGAACCTAAGCTCCCTGTCAACTGTAGCCACCCAAATGCAGTCCCCCGGTTACCATCATTGGTTGAATCTGCAACAAGGGACTGAATTGCTGGTACAACTATTGCTAGCCCAATACCGTTCAGGCCTCTGGATATTGCCACCTATGAATTAAGAACATGAAACAGCAAGCCAAGACATTGAATATGCAACTTCTTACAACCGCCAAGAACAGACGCTAATAACGCAACTAGTATTCATACCTCGAGATAAGTGGACGAAATAGCGACAAGAAATGTGGCAGCAGCCCACAAGAAGGCCCCCAGCGCAATGACGTGTGCTCGGTTGTGGCGCACGGCAAGGTAAGCCGCTATCGGGTAACAAGCTGCCTGCACAATCGACCGGAACAGAGTTAACGAGCCAAGGGCCGTGGGATCCACACGCAGCTCCTCGCCAACTTCCTTATAAACAGCCGGCAACAAAGATTCATCGGCCTTTTCCATAATCGAGGCTAAATTCACAAGAACTAAAGTCAATGTCTCCGGTTTCATCTCTGCAGACAAGTGAGATGCTCGTTGGGAGTTGACTACAGGAGGGATATATTGTGATGCTGTAGCTGGAAATGAATTGTCTTTGCTTGATTTATAGAGAAGGCAATCAGTTTCTGTATTTATTTCTAGTTTTCACTCCATATTACAAGCAAACCATGGAACACACGTTACATTAGAAAATCACACCATGTAGATTAGGCCAATATTTTCTTTGTCAATTAATTACATGAGTGATTACTTTAATGGTGAGAGTAGAATTGAAGATGAGGATGACGATCAATATTCTGGAAATAACATCAACAGGCTCTGGACGTTGATGGCAGTTGACACTTGACAATATATACATATAGGAGTAGTGTTCATTTTAATCAGTTTGAAAAAATTAAAATAAATGCAATTCCAATATATTTGGTCTATAATATAGATGTTGATTGGTAGCTGGTACTCTTGTTGTCAAAAGTCTAATCTAATAACAAGTAATAAGAACCAACATAAAGAATCACAGGTTCCAAGTTCCAACAATAAAGGAGTTGGATTCACTCGACTAAAACAGGAATTCTGTTTCATATAATTGCTGTTAGTTGCTACTGAGTCCTGCCGCGCGGAAGATAATGTTATGAATCTTGATTCTATAAATCTATGGTTACGGTCTGGTTTTCGATTTCATACCATTCTGGAACTGTTAGTTCTAGAACCGAAGGTTCCAGGCTGACCAATGGTTTCATACAGTTCTGGTTGAGGAACTCTGGAAAGTGACTGTTCCATGTTTGGTTCATTAACTTTTTTATTTTTTATTTTTTCTGTTAATGACAGTTCCCTTTATGGTTCCAGAAACTGGAACCTCGGTTCCATCGTTCATGACTTTGTGGTCAACAATTCTGGAACCAATGTTCGACAGTTCGGTTCCATTTTCCGTTTGGTCAGGTCTGGATTAAGTTAGTCGGACAAATAGATAAAATACCCTTTCTGTGCAAAATATGACCAAATTGGCATATATGTTCTGGTCAGGATGCAAATCAGTAGGCAGACAGGGAAGAATCTGTACACTACAATTAGAGTTTCGGGATCGAACTATATATGTAACTCAATACATAATAGGAAGATGAACAGAAGGCTGAGAATTTTGAGATAAGATGTAAGACAACTGGTGCTTCTGTGTACATTAGTCAAGTCTCAGTCATATATACAACCTGTAACATTTCCTGCCAGGACCTATTAACCTGCTTAGAATGTCTTATCTTACTCATGAAAAATCAAACTGGACAAGGCCGAGAATTCGAGATACTGTCACCTCATGTGTGGTGTGATAATAGCCTCTGCGCGTATTCTTCAACAGCCCCAGAATTTTCTTCATCTACATGCTGCTCCTCTGATACGACTAGAGCATCCATTCTTGCTCGATCCCTGTCCCTCGGATATGTAAAATACAGAAACGAATAGATGAGGCAGCAGATTGCCATCGGGATGCCTATTGCGGTGTAGAGTGCTTTAGCAAGTGATGCAGCATTTTCTCTATCTGCTGATGCCTCTTCAACAGGTTTATAGCCATAGACATGTTGAGCTAATATCCCAACTAGTGGAGATGCAAATGAAGCTAGTATTGACTCAAAGGACCGATCCAAAGCATAGATGCTCGTTCGAGCCTTTTCTGGAACTATTTCTGCAAATATTGGACTGTGCAATCAAGTATAAATATTTGGATCAGTTCAACACAAGATTTTAGATAAGATAGAAAAAAATTCTATGCATCTGTTATATTTTCGGAATGAGCTAGATACGTACTTGTTAGTCGCTGGGGTATTCCAGGACATGAACAATCCCATGAAAACAAACACCAAACTGTGTATTACTGCAGTGGAAGCATCATCCCGTAACCCCAGCAGCAGAATCGCGGCTAAAGGTATAGCTGAAGCAGAGCTTATCTGGGACAAAATAATCCTCCCAGAATCTGGCAACCGTTTAGCAACAAAATCACCCATCATCCCACCAAAGAATCCTCCAACAGATGTAGAAATATTATACATAGTCCAAATATACGCCGTGGTTATATTAGAGAACCCGATCAGTTCCAGCCACATTGGTGCAAATGAAAGAGCTGACCAGGGAAACGATCCTGAAACGCCCTGTGCTACCAGTATCTGGAACGAGGGAACTTTTATAACCGATTTTGCTTCATCAATCAAGTCACTCACTTCCTCTTTGTAAGATTTGCTAGAACCTTTGACCTTCACAGTACCATCTTTATTAAAATAGCATGGATCTTTGGCGAAGAAACGAACTAAAATACCAATAACAATGCTCAATAGTCCAACTAGGTGAAAAGCCACCCTCCAACCAGGGATTCCCATGTACGAGGAGGATGCTAGGAGAACGCTAATAAATCCGCCAATGATGGAGCCTAGGCTTCCGGTTAGCTGTAGCAACCCAAATGCTGTACCCCGGTTACTGTCATCTGTGGAGTCTGCAACAAGAGACTGCATTGCCGGGATGACTATTGCAAGGCCAATACCGTTCAAGCCTCTAGATATTGCCACCTAGATAGTATCATACAGGACAATACTAGATGGATTAACTAAAATAGGATATCGTAATAGCCTAATAGGCCTTAAAGAGTCTTAACGAGTACATCAAGCCGAAACTAACCCGACTAGCTAGTTTGATCAACGAGCATGAAACCAGGCATGGAATTAGAGAACTTTATCAATCAAGTCGAGTTCAAGCAATCAAGCATTAATAATGAGTCTGAGTGGTACTAACTAGTAACTAGGCTAGACTCTGATAACATCTAAGTACCTCAAGATAAGTCGATGACATGGCGACGAGGATAGTGGCAGCAGCCCAGAGAAAGGCACCAAGGGCGATGATGTGGGTTCGGTTATGGCGCACGGCAAGGTAGGCGGCAAGCGGGAAGCACAGGGACTTGACGACAGATGTGTAAAGGGTGAGAGAACCGAGCTGCGTGGGGTCGGCGTTGAGCTCCTGTCCTACTTCCTTGTATACTGCCGGCAACAAGGACTCGTCGGCACGTTCCATAATACCGGCAAGATTTACAAGAACCAAAGTTAACGTCTCCGATTTCACCTTCTTCTTCTCCATCTCCAACCTGGTAAGTGTCATCTGGAATTGGAATTTGGATGCACCTAGCTACACGTTTGAATGTTGTATGCTTAATTGTGTATAAAGTATAAACTAAGCATGTTTTATACGCTTAGCTATCTAGCTAGGTGGGTTTTAAGGACAAGTGATGGTTGAGTTCCGTGAATATATCTTACTGCACTACATTGTACAGATTTGTAGTTAGGTATAGCCGTGTAGGATATTCTGTTGATCCGTTTGCTCGGTGGTTAAGCCGGCACAGTTTTAATTTAAGAACTGTTACACTTGCAAGAGATATACAAGGATGAAGGATGAAGTAAAGGATTTCGTATAAGTGCTTTGGACATTAGGCAAGCAAACGTTTCCATCCACCAACATCATAGTGATGTAATTGTGGCGTGACGTTTCATCTCGAAGTATAAAAACAGCTCGATCGCGTGTGAAAAAATCATGAAGAAGAATCGTGCAAGTGTCTAAAAAAACTTAGGGGGTAAATTGCAATATATACAAAATTCAGGGGGGAAACATATTATTTTGTCTTTGTTAATTTATTGATGGGTAAAGTCGTAAAGACTAAAGAGCTAAAATCTTGGTAAAACCATATTAAAACGTGAAGCTGCTGCTGCCGCCGGAGCGCCGCCGTGAGAACTGGAGGAGAGAGAGAATAAAATAGTAAAAATGGAAGAGAGGTCGAAGTACTTGGCGTTGGTTGGAGCTGGAGCTCTAATTGGTTCTGCTGCTACTATTGCTCTTCTCAAGCTTTTGCCGCCCAGGTCTTATTTTACTCTCCCTTTTACTTTTCCCCTCTTTAATCACAGTAGAGTAGAATCAATTTGTTAAGTGTTTGAATTTGCCTTTTTTATGCAGTGGAAATGGAAAGCAGTGTACTAATACTATTCTTTACTCAAACTCAAACGCATTGGAATTGGATTTGAATAGTAAGCTTGCTCCTCCTCTTTTGTTTATGCCAAATTGGTCCAAGAATCATTACTTATTTCTTGGTTCCTTTGTTTTGCAGAAAGTAATCACCTTCAACATAATGCTGACCTTTTGCTGGATGAAATTGTCTCTGAACAGCTTACAAGGTAGTAGTAATCATGATTCTTTTCAGTGGTTATTGTGTTTGTGTATGAATATAAAGAATCTATATTTGAAATTGAAATGCATTTCCTGAGTAATTAGTTTTACCGTGTTGGTGTGCATTCTCCGGTTAAGTGTTTTTTTCATTATCATTGTGGTTGATGGAAGTGCTTGTTAGTCTTTAGCCCATGTGTAGGAAAATTTGCAACATGACTTGCTATTTAGTGTCTTGTGATGGGATTATAAGACGATTCGCTCTAGGCTAATAAAATATAAGAGATAGTAATTGATATGTATGTGTTTGAAATTGAGGATGGGCTTATCTTTTATTCTTTCCTCAGGAATATTCAATTCTTTGGCTTGGAACACCAAAAAAAGGTTACGTCTTCGTATGTTGTGGTCATTGGTCTCGGAGGAGTTGGGAGCCATGCTGCGTCTATGCTTTTAAGGTCAGGCGTCGGCAAGCTCCTCCTTGTGGATTTTGATCAGGTATCTTTTCTAGTTTCGAACCAAGCTTGGATAGACAGTCTGATTATTTTCCAGGAAACACTTTTTTATTTTATTTCTTTGTTTTCCTTTTATAACCTTCAAGATTTAGTTTTGTTCATTGTTCTATTTTGAAGGTCTCAGTTTCATCATTAAATAGACATGCTGTTGCAACAAGAGAGGATGTTGGTATACCAAAGGCACTGTGTCTGAAGAAGCATTTCTCCAAAATTTTCCCAGAATGCCACATAGATGCAAAAGTGATGCTATATGATTCTTCATCAGAAGACGAAATTCTGTCGGGGCAACCTGACTTTGTCCTAGATTGCATTGATAACATTGATACAAAGGTACATCTAAATTTCATGTTTCTTGGCACCTTAATTCTGTAAGGGAGGCATAAAACAGTGAAAACTGTTGAGTGATTAGGCAAGTAATATTTGATCACATGAATGTGTTTATGCAAGTTTGTTAGTTGCACGTAGTACTTACTCTTTGATTATTATTTTTATAGTTATAGATTGGAGCTGTAGATGCCTATCCTTGTGAATTCATCATTCAATTAGATTAGTTTAATAGAGATTGTGGTGCTGTGTGAGTTTCGAATGCCTGAGTTGTTCAGGTCATTATTCCTTGTAGGTGGCACTTCTTGCTGCATGTGTCAGAAGGGGGCTGAAAGTTCTGTCTGCAACAGGAGCCGGGGCAAGAGCTGATCCAACAAGAATCCGTGTGGCTGACTTGAGAGAATCAACCAACGATCCACTATCTCGGACAGTAATGCTTTCATTCTTTGAACATTCAATGTTCATAATCTTCTTCATTTTGGTCTTCTGTAGACATGTAGAGCATGAAATAGTCATGTAGCTAGTGCACACACTTGAGTTTAGTTGCCTTATGTTTTTTATAGGAAGTTGAATTGTAACCTTAGCAGGGAACTTTGGGTTTTGCTATGCAAGGTGTTGGGTTCAAATCCCATGTGGTGTATATTGGGTATGTGTGTGATAAAAAAGGAAATTGTCTAGTGAAACCCAAATCATATAAGGAGTTTGGTCTACTCTGTTAATGTCAGATATTTATATTTTGAGTTCATCAAGTTGTCATGGTTCAGTCCTACTCCTACCCAAGTTTGTCTTTTGGGCCTTGCGTTACACATAAACAGCCTAAATTAATTTTGCATTTTACATCTTAGTTGGAACTGTGGATTTTGGGGTTGATTGAATATTCCTTCGCCCATAATTAGTAAATATAGATTCAGTATTAGTCTACGAAGAACACAACAACTAATGAACTAATACAATAAAAACATAATGTATGGTTTCATCAAGTTCATTCATGAACTTATTTTATGTACTTTACTACACTAGAATACAAAATTCACCATTTCATGATTCGCTGATAGCATAAAGAATGTAAAGTAGTCGCAACGAGTATTGTCATGTCCTTGCTCAGTTTTGGAGAATACCCTTTCAATTTACAGTTGAGTTTACTCGTGAAAAATCTTGGCCTTTTTTGGGGTTGTCATTGTTATGCACTATGTTATAATTTCTCTAACGATTGAAACTTCTCAAATTGCATTTGTTTTTAGGTCAGACACCGTTTAAAGAAAGATCATGGCATTGAAGGCGGTATTCCTGTAGTGTTCTCACTTGAGAAACCAAAGGCCAAACTGCTTCCATTTAAAGGTCCGACCGGGGAGGAAGAAAATCCTTCAGATTATCAAGTATGAGCCATGTCCTTATGTTTAACTTATCACGAACTGTCCATTTGGTTCAAACCTTTTCATTCTGCAGTCGGACATTTCTGTCAAACGGTATTCACTTAGTTCTGTTTCTGATTGCTCAACTTTGTATATGCCTTTTTAAACTGCAACAGACTACTCCTAAAACTATGGGCGTTAATAAAGCCATTTAACTTTATGTATAATCTCAGTTTGAACATGTCCTTGAACACCAGCCAATTTAAATTGGCATTTCTTTATCCGTTCCTCATATAAAACGATACTCACCAAAATTTCTTGATGTTTTTATCTAATTTTTATAAATTTTTTGAAAACTCCGTTTGAATTGTAAATATGATATTGAAGTTGGGACAGGTAGTATATCGTATGGCACTGGGTATCATTTTATTGTTCTATCCATATTAGGTTGCAAGAGAACACCAAGTTCTCTCAGAAAGTGTGGGGAAAGTGCATGATTAATCAATCGGGGGTGTCCGTTTGTGACACTAGATCAAATATCAGGTTGGTGCTGGGGGTAATTTGTATTGAGTAATCTAATCAAAGTGTGTCATCAGGTAGTGCCAGGATTCCGAGTTCGCATCATTCCTGTACTAGGGACTGTACCTGCAATTTTTGGACAAGTTATGGCCTCCTATGTTGTGACCCAATTGGCTGGTTTGCAAGTCCATATGGAGCCAGTTGTGAATTTTGATGTAGATCATTACCGAGTGCTCCATCAACGTCTTCTTGAGCACGAAGAGTTACAATACGGTACAACATTGGAAGTTCAGGTAATCAAACACAATCTCTGAGTCTCAGTGCTGAATATTTTCTTGTGACCTGTCTATTAACTACAAGTACTTGTTCCAACTGAAATACAAATACTCCTTTCATCTGTCCTGTAGAGTAGCATGCTAGATACTCTTTGCATGGGTTATTATTTAGCTATCGTGCTGATATCTGGTGTGTCTAGGTGGATGTTCAAGAGGTGATGTACATAGCCAAAGAATTGTGGCACGGTCGGAGTGCACGAGACCAATCGCCTAAAGGTGTTGGTCGTGGAATGTGGCGTTCTGTCAATGAGTTAATGCTAGTCAGGTATTTATGCAGTATGCTCCTGAAACTTTAATTATGAATTTATGATGTTTGATCCAAGTACGTGAGATAGACACCAGTTATGGATCATCTAGGAAAAGGTTAAAGCCCATACTGGGCCACAAGTGTTACAATTGGTCAGCAACGAGTTCCATTCCACTTACCATCTTTGATAGGCCTCTGCGGCTGCATATGAAGATATCTTTTGCTATAGTCGACAAAGTACTTTCTATAATTTTTTCTCCATTCAATAATTCTACTAGGATGAAGAACAATTAAGTGGAAAATGCTTACTCTAGGCTGGGGTATAGGAGAGTTCATAGGAAAAAATTGAGCAGAGATCTTCATTAATCATCATCCAAATCACATGCATTCACATGCTACTGTGGAAGATCTTTTGCTACGTAGATTATGTAATTCCCACAGACCTGGTATAAGTAAGAACTTCGTAATTTTTCTGCCATTTTAGATGATTATGGTTTTTAGTTCTTCTGTAGAGTCGTAGACATAAATTAAGTTTCTCTGGTATAAACGAAGTAAGAATTTTCTTTTATTGAGCGGTGTAGTTTTTCATTTTATCCTTGTACAAGTAATGCCTGCTTATAATGTTAAGGATGAGTAAAAGGACATCAGACCTGTTTGAACTGAATAACGAACCTACAATGCTCTGCAGAGTATGTTCCACTTCAATCCTTCAAATCATTTATTAATTATCATCAATATCCTGGGGTCTATAAAAAATCCGTACGCTGACCATGCTATGTTCTGTGTTTTGTGATAAATACCATGGAGGGATCAATAAAGCTCAGACCAATTAACATCCCTCATGTTTGGCTTGCTGCCATGTGGTTACTATTTTTGGCTGGTCATTGTGTGGTGTGTACTTGGACAGTTGGACCAACCTCCTTTACATGAAATTGCCTGTTTGGGTTTGTTGTGTCCTGACAGTTGTTTTGCTTCCATTTCCGGTGAATGTACAGAGAATATCTAGAATGTGCTCCGTTATTCTTTTTTTTTTCTTTGCCTCCGCCTATGCTAGCTAAACATTAATCATGCTTTGCTCGTTATTCTATTTGTCAATTTTCACTTTTTTCAGCTACTCAAAATTGTATTACTGCCGCTACTATGGCAAGAGTTATATACTTGTAGTTGTATCCCACATATTACAATAATGTGTCTCAGAAATTGATTCTTTAATATATCATCTCAGATGGGATCACACGAAACCAGCTTCAGTGTCAAATCTAGTTCTTCTCAAATTTAATGAGGTACGCTTTTAACTTGGCTGCTTTGTTATGGATTACAAACACCATCTTTCAGCATTTTGCTATCAAAGGGATGTAATTTCCGGCATTAGATTCCTGTAGAAAATAGGTTAACTGGAATAATAGAATGTTTTGAATATTAATTGGGAAAAATGATGGATGACAATACTTAATTGTTTCCCTTTAAATGTATTTCATCTGAATTTTCGTTCAAGTTCTATACATCAATTAGTATAAGTTTCCAAAATCTTTTCTTCGGTTCTCTTTTTTGTTTCTCGGATTCTCAACTCCGTCATTTATTTCTTATAACCAGATAATAAGCTGTTTAATTAAATCTTTCTCCAGGTTTTTAACCACTGGTGAGCTAGTGCTTCGTCAAAACCTGTTATCATTAGTTTGGCAGATGCAACTGTAACAAGCATGCGAAATTGCAAAATCACTATTCTATATGGCTATATGAACTTTCTGGAGAAGCTCGAGTTCCCTTTTTGTTAGAGTGTAAAATTAAGTGATTTTAATTTTTTAGAGCAACTATTTGAAAGGCTTTATTTCAAAGAAAGATAATAAATAGTACTAAGAGAATGCAAGTCATGTTACTAAGTTAGAATAGAGTTTAAAAACTTGAAATTTTCTTGTCCGGTTCAATATGGAAAAGGTATTTACTTATGAAATCATGATGGTGATTTCCGAACTTTTGGAAAGTGAGGCCATATTTCTGGCCTGCTACAACGGATGTCGGCAGAGGAAGTGACATTTCTCTCTGTCTGTTCTATCTAACATAGTGTCTAGCCACACTCTTAAAGGTTTATGTTGGCTGGCCAAGGATGGCCTAATTATGCAGCTTTTGTAACCTACATATCATTGTCTCATGCAGGCTGATGAACATGAATCAACCACACTGGATGATATAAAAGAAACCGACCCAGAATATTTTGCTAGGGTGACATCGGTTTTGAAGCGAGCAGAGTTTGAAGTTGGTTTGTGACTGACCATCCTCGATACATCAACCCTATTCAGTGAGAATTCATGATTTACCGCCCCATGGAAATGGATTGGTCATCTTGTGAGATTTTCGATCCAATATAGTAACTATGTTGTTGTAACATGGTTCATTTTTGTTAGGGAAAAAGATTAGAGGCGCTTAGCTTGGAAAACTAAGAATATGTAGTTTGGCAACTTATTCTAGCTGAACTTATCAAGTCAGTATTTCTAGTTTAAAGCTACTTTGTAGTTAGGTGCTCCATTTTGTTCATACTGTTTAATGCTTATAGAAATGGACTTTTCGAGTTTCTACATTCATTCGTGTCTGTTCATACTTGATACAATCCAGCAATGTTTTTGTCATACGTCAGATATTAATGTGTACTCCTATTTCTCTTGGTCGAATGGCTTGATGATACCGCTAAATTTTGTGACGAAACCATTGAACTGTGAAGACTTTTCCCTCATAAGTGGAAAACTTAATTCGGAGCGGAGGGAGTGGTACCTATCTTTGCGGTTAAGCAATACATAAGGATGCCTAGCTTGTTGGTATTATATGGCGTTAACAATGGTACTGCTAGTAGTATTAAATTAAAAATGATGTGCTGCTAGTGTCCTTAATTAATAATTAGTGTTGCGGCGCTAGCTATATATTTCCAGAAATGTTGGCACTGATTGCTCATTTGTGATTGATTCATAATCTATCTAGTATCTATCTGGCATCTTACTAATGGATATGGATAACCTCAGGTCCTCAACTGCTCTTTTTTTTAAAGATTTTTCCTCCATTCCAAAACACTTTCAAACTCAACCCACAATTTTGTTTCCAAGCCCTAAACCAGATTAGTTTAAAATCTATTCAGGTAAACCTTCTTTTCTCTAAACAACAAAATCATAGTACATTAGTACTAGTACTTATCAAAGTATTACATGAGAGACACGTAAGGGAGTTGCATACTTGCATGGGAATATTTTAACAGTCTTGTTGTGTAGTTGCAAACTTGCAACTTATAATTTTGAATGTTTCCATTTTTATTTTTATGTTTCAAAATTCTTGTATTTTAAATTTTACTGATGATAAATCTGAACATGATTTTTTTTTTTTCTTTTTTTGATGCATCCGAAAATAAGTAACTAAACTATGTCAAAAGTCAAAAAAGGCGAGAGGTCTTCGGGAGGTAATAACGTTATTATGATCAATTACAGGAACAGATATTCAAAATTACCTCTATTTAAGTAATTTAATTACAAGAGGCATGCAGTTTAATAATTTCCTGAATTCTAAATTTTACTAGCTAGTAAAAAGATAAAAAGTTCGACGTGTTTAATACTGAAATTGTTTTTCTGTATATAACTGGGGGGTGACTGGCTAATTAACTAGCCGGAATAGAGGAAAATTTATTTATGAACAGTACAGTAGTAGTTTGAAAACTTCCAACACTCAGATACATTGAATATATCCTATTATCCTTCATCAAATTCATGCATATTATTAATTGAATCATTATAAGCCATGCATTTCCTCAAACTATGTGTATGATAGTATGAGAGTTTGAGAGAAATCATCATCAAGCAGCTCATCACACTAAATTGATCAAAATTGTTGAACCACTTGATCTAGAATTCTATATATATGAAATGAAACTCTATTTGTTATAATCACTGTTTAATCTTTGGTGAGTGATGGATGTAACATCCACCAGTAGTTAAACTACATTTATACAGGCCAGTCACTACTCTAGACTAGATATATACCAACTTGACAATACCATATCACCTAACCAAATTAAAGAAAATGATTATATGCAAAATTTAAATTTCAACATTTATCTCATGATGATATATATTCTGATTTTATTTTTTTAATTGATCCATCTAGCTCCCTTTGAGGGAGATCTCCTCTCCAACACAATATGTACAAGAACAAAGGCATCATGAGAATGAAATATACATTGTCATAGCTAGGAAGTTATATTATATCTTTAGTTACTATTTAGACACTATAAATCTTAGAATTTGATTAATTAAGAATGCTCATTATTTAGAATGAAAACAAAATGGTACTAGAACCTTCTCTGATTAAACATGGAATTTAATATAAAGAGGGTTTTAGAAAAAAAAAAAAAAAAAAAATTAGTGTCATACTGTCATTTACATATAGATGATCAGCTGCAAAAAGAATAATAAGAGGCAGCAGTACTACTGTTATACATGTATATACTGTCTAGAGGCAGTAGTATTGATGAAGCACCTTATAATCACATGCTCAACACTGTCAACACAAATGCAGCAAAATTGTTACACATTATTAACTTCTTTAGTTAATATATATACATGAAAATCCTAACCATGAAGTAGTATTTAACTTGTTAGTAGTGCAATTTATATACATATATTTTCATGAATTATGTTTTGAATGAGCGCGCGTGCGCGCATATCTTTCGTATTAGTTTGCATGTTTTCACCTCAAATTAAATCTGCAGGTTTATATATAATTGTGACATCACATAATTGTACACAAAATAATAATACTATTTCCAATTGATCAGTAGGTATATGATTCCAATCCAGTCCAGTATTCTGAATTATGCATGAGCAAGAGAATAAGAATAATTTGAAAGCAAAGCAAGAAATGACTGGCAATCATCAAAGGATATATATGCAGCAGCTTTCTTCTGTTTGAATGCATGTTATACAAATGGCTTCATAAATCCAAAAAGTCATGTTATAAACATGATCATAATAACAATGTAAGAAAAAAAAAAGATCTTACTAGAATATATAAAAATTCTCCAGAATACATGATGAATGCATGTTATGGAGTAGTAGCATTTGATTAAAACTGAAGCAATTATTTACACATAATTCAAACATATTAATATATGATAGGCTAACTAGCTACCACAGACTAACATAGTGAAAATATATAATGGTAGCTAGTAACTTTTGTAAAAAAAAGTCTATGGTTAAGATGATGAAAGCTGACAAAGCTACTGAAAATTAACCTCACTTTCAACCTTCTAATCATAACCTCCATCATTACACCCATACCACAAATCTACAGTAGAACTCATTAAATTTCACCTCTGCACAGAATCACTAGCTTAAAGTACTGCTACTAAACCATGCTTCTAAGTTCTAACATACCTTCTTGGAGTTCTCTTCTTCACCCTTCTTCTCCTCCCCCATCGTCGTCGAAAACCCGTAGTTGCCACTGCTGTTATCACAATACTCACCGTTTGCGTTCCCATTTCCATCCTTCCGTCCGATTTGATCCGTAGAAATAAGGTTCGGGAGGCCTGTCATGTTCACATTTTCACTTCCCTGGCCTAAACCGAAAGGATCGTTCGTTTCGACATTCCCGAACGACGACAACGAACCCTGATGATCAGGTTTTGATGAGTTGACAAGAAAACTGGAATTGTTAGACAATGGAAATGTGGGACTGTTTTGTAAGAGTGAGTTGATAAGTGGGTTCTGAATGTTGAAGAGATTTGCTGAGCTAAAGTTCCCTGCAGCATTGATATTAGTACTAGTACTAGTACAAGAAACAGGATTTAGTAAAGACTGATGATGATCATTGTTAGCAGCACCACCAGTGGTTAAGCCTTGGTAGCCAAGAAATGTCTGGTTAGGAAGCTTCTGAGGGAACGGGCGGTGGAGCTGCTGCTGCAGGTCGAACGAGGTAGGCGATCTGGTCCCGAAGAGATCGAGCCTGCTCGTTTTCGAGAAATGGGAACTCATCATGTGGTTGTTGAAAGGCGGAGCTGGTATCCCAGTAAACTCCTGAACCAAAGCTCTGAAATTCGATGTATCCGTTGTCATAACGGTCGTTGGGGCGCGGCGCGACGCTCGTGTTCGCTTCTTCGGGTTCCGTTGGCCTCCTGGCTGGCTGTTTTGGTTCTGGCCTTGCTGCTGCGATCTGCTGAGATTGTTATTACAGTTACTGTTCTCCACGAAAGTGGAGAACATGTTCGGATTCGGGTCCGATCTCGGCAGGGACCAGTTGGGATTAAGAACTGGAGACTGTAAATAGTTCTGAAATGGATCAAAGTGGGACTGGTTGGGAAGAGACATGAAGCTCGGTTGCGGCGGAACGGAGGCGCGTGAGTTGTACTCCTCATCACCACCGCTGGAGGACTGGAGGCTTCCACTATTGGCAGAATCCATTAAACCTGCTTTTTTGTTTATGATTTTCTTTTCTTCAGAGCAATAAGATGAACTCTGCTGCAACAATTAAGACAGAGAAAGAGAAAGAAGCAATAACGTAAGAAAGGAGACAAAGATTTAGGTCTGCAACAATTTATGACAAGACAACATTAAATAGAAGCTGCCCACAACACAAAAGTAGAACTGGTAATAGTACTAATGGCTGATGAAGAAGAAGAAGAAGAAGAAAGAAACAGAGTAAGTAAAAAAAGTAGATAGAGTTCTTCAACTG
The DNA here is from genome assembly GCA_028659135.1 of Plantago lanceolata. Classification (NCBI taxonomy): domain Eukaryota; kingdom Viridiplantae; phylum Streptophyta; class Magnoliopsida; order Lamiales; family Plantaginaceae; genus Plantago; species Plantago lanceolata. Next base: position 19,676 of record JAQRGC011831318.1, read on the forward strand.
TGTACATACATACCCATGATGGTGAGAATTGAATGCTCGGATCTGCAAAAGGGAAGGTGGTAGATAGATATTAGTATTAGTACTGCTATGGCCCTTCCACTTTTGATACTCAATCTTTGATCTTTTACAAATGAAATGAAACCTCTCTGTTTTTGGATAAAGCAGGTTGGTTTGAATTGAGTATTAGGGTTTGAGATGTTGATCAAGAAAGTGATTCTTCTTTTAGAGAGAGAGAGAGAGAGAGAGAGTATAATAAGAGGGGGGCCTGGGGTGGTGGTAGAAATTGTGAAAAGAATGAAGGTGGGGTAGCTAAGTAGCCATTAAAGAAGGGGAAGAAGAGAGACTTTGGAATAGAGGTCAAATAGAGCTTTTATAAATCTATCTATCTTTTGTGGATTGTGAGATTTACAGTGTGGATGGTGGGAAAAGGATATGGAGTAGTACTAATAAAGTTGTGTAGCAGTTGATAGTGATATGTGTGATCAAGTTCAAGAAGAAAATCAAATGAAAGTTCCCAATGTTGCTATGTAAACTTAATTGGTGGGTTGGTTGGTCCATGATAGCTACCATTAATTCTTTCTTCTTGCCCATTTTCAAC
>JAQRGC011832010.1:0-11859 GCA_028659135.1 Plantago lanceolata
ATAATTATGTCAAATCTTCTCTCCCAACTCAACGAATTACCTTTGCTCGAATCTATCAACAATGTGACATGAATTAATGATTACAGGATTTCTTAACATTTTTCACTTAGAATGCTACGCCTGACTGCAGTATAGTATGTGCTCACCGAATAAAAAGCAATCCAGACTCTTATTAGGCAAGAACTCATAAACGAGCAGACTCTCAGGCCCCGAGCAACTGCATCCCAACAACCGGACTAGATTTTTGTGCTCAACGCTGCTGATAATGTTAACTTCGTTGTAGAAATCTGCAGCTCTATGTTTGTTGTTAAACAAAAGCCTCTTCACTGCAACCTCTCTCCCATCTGGTAGCACTCCCTGTAGTATAAAATCAACACTAGAGCCTTATATCTCGAATATATATATATAATATATGCACATATGAACAAAATATACTTCCATTTTGCCAAATGTGAACCTTATACACTGTACTGAATCCACCATTCCCGACCTTGTTCGCCTCATTAAAAGAATCGGTGGCTTTCTCAAGTGTGGAATATTTGAAGTTCAAACTGCTATCATTGAGGGTTTTCACTAATTTATGTGCATTACCTGTGCATAGACGCAACATCATATTTCAGAAGCGGAATCAGACATGTTGAAGTTACATCGAACTCCAGTACCAATAAAGACGAGAATTCCGACAACTGTTATTCTGTTACCCTTTCTCTTCATATGGATTATTCTGCGCTTCCGTATGGAAACTCCAATAATGACCCCGATTATAAGAACTATAGCTGCGACTACAATGACTACTATTACAGTCACTGCAGAAACAGAATCATGATTGTGTGAGTTTTACAAAAATGAAGTTAATCTACAATCCTGTTTTCCAAAAACAAGGAACGTGTAAATGGAAGTGTAAGAGAGCAGTTTATGTACCTCTTGAACGTCCATTTCGAGGAACAGGATTAAGGAAATCAGTATCCGAGTACCGCATGAAGCAACCAGTGTTCAATGCTCGACCCTCATTCCACGACAAGCAACTAGATAATGAAGCAGAAGCAGTTTCTAGACAATGTCTGCAAGAGCTGACATTCAGAGTCCTCCAACAGTTTGCCAAAACATAGGCTGAAATGTTAGATGTCCCAGACACCGCCACTTGTGCCCGTGCATAACCATTGTGGCTTGGAGCAGAGAAAACTGCTTGTGATAGAGCCTGTTAACAGTGAAAGCTGCAAGTTTAGTGTCCACTAGAGAAGAATCATGATAGAGGTTGTTGAAAGGGGAAAAATGTGATGATTCGGATCAAGAAACCGAATGCATGAAAAAAATTGTACAACAAAGTGAAGGAGTATTTAGTTGTAAGGTGTAGAACAAAAGTCAAGAGCACCGATGAAGTTTGTGGTTGAGGCCAGATTTAATAAAAAAACCAACAAGTAATGCATGCTATGTTTAATGATTCATCTAGAGTTCCATCACCTGTCTTGCAGATTCCTGAAATGATAAATCTCTTAGCGTCGTGTTCCCACAAATAGTGGTGTCGTTGGGACCAGTATAATCCTGATAGAAACTGTAATCCTGGGTACGCATAAAACATCCATCAAGGAAAACCCTGCCACCATTCATTGGAAAACACTGAGGCATAACAGTACGTGCTGCTGCATAGCACAATACACAATCCAGCAACGAGAGATCCCCGTAGCACTGAACTAATCCAAAATTAAAACTGGTATATGAGCCCGTTGTTGCTGTGCCAAAACTTGATGTTCGCATTTGTGAGCTTATGTTCTCCATTGTTTCAATGAAATTTGGCACGTTGACAGAGGAATTCGGCTGGAGCTGGTTACTACACATGATCCGGACGACCTGATCCCTGGGAAGTGCAAATGATGCATCTGGTGAGAGCAGTAGTATTACCTGAACAAGGATGAAAAGAGATGGAACATAGGCTTCTCTGTTCATTATGGCTTTGATTTGCTATCACTTGATCAATTCAGCAGGACGGAACAAACGCCTATTCTTTGAACTCGATCAGTAAACAATTGCATACATAGAAATAATATGTGTAGTAATATATTTCATTGAATTGCATGAAAACTATGTATGGAAGCGAAAGTAATAATTCAGTAGTGCATATATAAACCCCAAAAAGTTGAGTAGTAGTAGACCTCTGAAATACAAATCTTGACGATAAATTAAGCCTTTTTTGCATGCAGGTGAATATGAAAGAGTTTAGAGACTCGAAATATGAAGTAGCTAGCTAGTTTACCAGAAAGTATGATGAGTTATATATATTCGAGGAAAACAAAGAAAGTCAAGACTAGAGAGAAGAGGAAGAAGAAGAAGAAATCAAATTCCATTGATGTCAGATCAGAGCAGTCCTTTGTTGACGGTTTCAATGCCATACATCATCACCACCCAGCCCAGGGGAATGGTTAGAGATCAAATGATGGAATCTGAGAGCTCACCAATCACCATCATTAATGAAATAACTGAAAATTAAAGAAATGTCAACTTAATTCTTAATTTGTTGCTTCTGGGAAAATTGCATTTTTGGTCCCTTATGTCTCGGTCCCCAACACTTTTGGTCCGCACTAGTAAGAATTGTGCGAATTCGGTCCTCTAACACTGTATAATTCGCCGTATAGGCGCTCGGAGCTTCGTATAATCCTTAGAGCGTGACCTAGTCAGCAATACACACATGTACACTTGCCAAATAAGCTCCAGGCATATCCAAATAAGCCAAATAAGCTTGTATCATGTTCAAGAAGAAGCAAAGCTTCAAGAAGCTGAAAACAGAGCTTCAAGAAGTAAAAAACAGAGCTTCAAAAATCTATGTAAAATAAAATTCAAGAATGATAGAATTCTGATTCTCTTCTCAGATACAATACGACTAGGATGCTGATTCCCTTGCGCCTTAATAGTTTCGCCCCTGCATACAGCTCTTCAATCACCAAAATAAGAAAACACTGAGAGAGAGAAGTTGCAAAAGAATATAAGAAAAGTAGTTCCGAAGGTGTACAGTATGCTGTCTTTATTGTACTCCAGGAACGCCTCAGGGATTAAAAGAGTGCATGTAGCGTCTATTCGGGTTGTATATAACAGTTAAGCTGTTAGTACCACCTTTGTTTTAGCTGCGTTCTTTAAATCAATCTGCAGAAACCCAAAGTATCTGCTGATATTAATCCATTCGTATAGATTTGATCCATTTTCTTGAAAGTTTTTATATCATTTTCATGTTATATCTCCCAGAAATAAACTGGGAACTAACCAATCTTGTTATAGTACTATGAGCATAATTGAAGTCCATTATCTTGGGCTTGTATGTGAGCGTACATTGAATTTGAACCTACTTGACCACACTGAGTTAGCCTAATATTGTTGTGTAAAGGACTAATTAAACTGATGCAAGTGTATTGAGACTACGTTCGGTTCAATTCGTCTTAAGTTCAGTTTAAATTTACAGAATCCGTTGGATCATCATGATAATTTTTCCAAAATAGTCAGTTGATTCTTTCTTCACTGGGGAAGTTCCAGAATTCGATAAATTGCTTTGATTTTTGTTTTCAATTGTTACTCCTTCCCTGTGTTGTTTACTTGAATGACAACGTACGTACTTGCATCACTGTTTGTCGTACCCGCCCAAATCTACTCAGCACACAGTCAACAGAGTCAACAGACGATTTTAGCAATTTTTAAAGTCCAATTCGCCTTAATTCGTTGCCAATTAATTCGTCCAAGTCCAATTCGTGCCATGTCGATGCCAACTAAGCCAAGGGGACAAAAAACGCACGAAAAATGAATACGATTTCAAATTAGAGGACCGTATATAAACCATAGAGGACCAAAAGTGTTGGGGACCGAGACATAAGGGACTAAAAATGCAATTTACCCTGTTGCTTCTTCAGCTGATGCAGAACAGAACGCCATTTTACATTAATCAGTTACATATTTATCCTTCTTGTTTTAGTAATTAGAGAAACTTCCCGTATTAGATTAATCAATTACGTCCACTTTCAAAAATTTGACTTTCAAGTTTCAACGGATTAAAACCTGAAAATGACAATTTTACTTTCATTAAAATGTTAAGTTGTAGCTAGAGATAAACACATTAATTGCATTGTCCTTCAGCTTTTGTTCCTTTAGTTTAAGCACCCACAAACTTTTAAAAGACCTCAATCAAGTCCATGTAAGTCTACAAACTTTCAAACTCATTTAGTCTCAATGCTAATCGAATATAAAATTCTTCCCAATTATGTTATAAACATCAAAATAAATTAAAGCCCCATAAAAACGGGCTCAATTCAACCCTGAATCATTTGAATGGAAAGTTTTCAAACTCTTACTCATTCTTTAAATTTTTTCTTTTTCTTTTCTCTTCTTCTCCAGCAAGTGCCCCGCCGGAGAAGTGATTGGTGCTCCAATTTAGAGCAACAGTAATTGTTAAAGTCATCTGAAAATGTGAACCGACCCCATTATTAGCAGGACGGAGGGAGTTGGGTTTATCATTTCTATTCAATACATTATACTTCTCAAGTCTCAACATGCACAAGAAAAGTTGATAAATAAATGCAAGAATGTACAACAGAACACAACAACCTGTAGTTTCTGGGAGCCATAGTTTGTAGCTTGTTAAACTCCACATCTTTTGCTGTTTAGTAATCTCTATATTGCCAGTTTCCCTTCACCATTTACAGCTCCACACCGAACGTCTAAGCAGACAGACAAGGACAATAACGTGTCGAATCAAAACCAGCTTTAGCAATTCATTAGCATCATCTTGGGTAGAAACTACTGTGTGACATGCTGGCAATAGACTCAACATTGCCATTCTGGAGCGGAGTAGATTGACTCTCACTCATGCCATTCAGTTCCATAGTATTCTCGTCCAAGAAAGGGGGACAGGTTGGTGAAGGGAGGCGTTCATCATTCTTCACAAGCAACTGCAGTGCCATAGACATGGACGGTCGTAATGAAGGGATTTTTTGGCAGCACAAGAGCCCTACGTGAACCACTCGTATAATCCCGGTCTTGGTGTTTATACTTTGGTGGCTATGCAACATCAGATTTGGATCGATGAGCTCCACAAGAGTTCTCTCTTGGAAATGCTTCCACGCCTATGAAGTCAGAGAGAAAATGAAACATAACCATTTACAAAATCATATTGAAAATATTCATATTCGTTGCATAAGCACATTAGTTGATTTTGTTGATGAACACACATTTGTTTTGCATTTCAAAACTGCTTTCAAGTCACTTTTTTTTTTCTTTCACTCAAATTTATGTTTCTCGATTTCAGGACATCATTTTAAGCATGAGACTAACAATTGTAAGAACTAAGAACATACAATTGTAAGCAAGCTGTCAGTGTACAGTACAGTTTCACTTCTGTTGTTCCGCCTTCCTGCAACAATTTCCAGCAAAAGAACACCAAAGCTGTAAACATCGACTTTCTCTGTCAACTTGCCGTGAGCAAAGTATTCCGGGGCCATATATCCCCTAAGAGTTATAAATTCAAGCCAAGCATTCTTTAATCAGATCACCATATAAATGATTAAAAAAGAGCTTCAAATTCTCTTCAAGGAGTTGAAATGTCAAATATTATAATTACTCACAGTGATCCAGCAATGGCAGTGCTGATATGACTTTTATCTTCTTGAAAAGACCTTGCCAACCCAAAATCAGCTATTTTAGCACGGAGTCTCGAGTCCAAGAGAATGTTGCTTGCTTTTATGTCCCTGTGAATAATTCGCATTGTCGTGTTCTCATGCAAGTACACCAACCCCTCTGCTGTTCCTATAATTATGTCAAATCTTCTCTCCCAACTCAATGAATTACCTCCACTTGAATCTGTCAACAATGTGACATGAATTAAAGATGACAGGATTCTTAATCATCCCACGTAATTATATGCTAAGTCTGACTGCAGTATAAAATGTATGGTACATACCGTAGATAAAGCAATCCAGACTCTTATTAGGCAAGAACTCATATACGAGCAGACTCTCAGGCCCCGAGCAACTGCACCCCAACAACCGGACCAGATTTTTGTGCTCAACGCTGCTAATAATGTTAACTTCATTGTAGAAATCTGCAGCTATATGTTTGTTGTTATAGAAAAGCCTCTTCACTGCAATCTCTCTCCCGTCTGGTAAAACTCCCTGCAGTATAAGTTCAACACTAGAGACTTATATCTCAAATAAATATGTGCCCAGATACACAGACCATTTTGCCAAATCTGGACCTTATACACTGTACCGAATCCACCGCTTCCAAGCTTGATGGCTTCATCAAAAGAATCAGTGGCTTTCTCAAGGGTGGAATATTTGAAGTTCAAACTGCTATCATTAAGAGTTTTCACAAATTTATGTGCATTACCTGTGCATAGACGCAACATCATATTTCAGAAGCGGAATCAGACATGTTGAAGTTACATCGAACTCCAGTACCAATAAAGACGAGAATTCCACACATCTAGAGCAATTTCTTAATACAACTTCCGGTAACTGTTACCTTTTCTCTTCATATGAATTATTCTGCGGTTCCGTATGGGAACTCCAATAATGACCCTGATTATAAAAACAACAGCTGCAACTGCAATGACTACTATTACAGTCACTGTAGAGACAGAATCATGCATGATCATGTGAGTTTTACAAAAATAAAGTTAAACTACAATCCTGTTTTTCAAAAACACGGAAGTTGTGAATGGAAATGCTAGCAGTTTACCTCTTGAACGTCCATTTCCAGGAACAGGATTAAGGAAATCAGTATCCGAGTACCGCATGAAGCAACAAGTGTTCAATGCTCGACCCTCATTCCACGGCAGGCAACTAGACAATGATGCAGAAGCAGTTTCTAGACAATGTCTACAAGAGCTGGCATTCAGGGTCCTCCAACAGTTTGCCAAAACATAGGCTGACATGTTAGATGTCCCAAACCGCCACTTGTCCCCGTGCATAACCATTGTGGCTTGGAGCAGAGGAAACTTCTTGTGATAGAGCCTGCTAACAGTGAAAGATCTAAGTTTAGTGTTGAAAGGGAAATAATGTGATGAATGAAATCCAGAAATCAAATGCATAAAAAATGGTACATTTGTAGCTTCTATAATGCATGCTATGCTTATAAACGATTCATCTAGAGTTCCATCACCTGTCTTGCAGATTCCTGAAATGATAAATCTCTTAGCGTCGTGCTCCCACAAATAGTGGTGTCGTTGGGACCAGTATAATCCTGATAGAAACTGTAATTCTGGGTACGCATAAAACATCCATCAAGGAAAACCCTCCCACCATTCATCGGAAAGCACTGCGGTATAACAGTACGTGCTTCTGCATAGCACAATACACAATCCAGCAACGAAAGATCCCCGTAGCACTGAGCTAATCCAAAATTAAAACTGCGACGTGAGCCCGTACTTGCTGTGCCAAAACCTGATGTTCGCATTTGTGAGCTTATGTTCTCCATTGTTTCAATGAAATTTGGCACGTTGACAGAGGAATTCTGTTGCAGCTGGTTACTACACATGATCCGAACGACCTGATCCCTGGGAAGTGCAAATGATGTCTCTGGTGATAGCAGTACTATTACCAGAACAAGGATGATCACTGATGGAACAGAAAATACTCTGTTCATCACGGCTTTGATTTGTTATCACTTGATCAACTCAGCAGGATGGAACACATCCCTATTTTTTTTTCATGAGTAGAAAACAAACAACGACTTGAATTCAGTTCAAATTAGCTTATTGATTTATATACTATAAAAAAATGGTAAGTTCAATTCAAATTTCTTCAGACGAAACTGAACTAACATATAGTTTTCGATATAAATTCAAACGTGATGAATTATTTACTAGGCAGGCAGGGAAGTTGGCAAAGACAATTCAGTGAGCCATGAACTCGAGCAGTAAACAATTGCATGAAAACTATCGCGCGAAGTGAAATTAATAATTCAATGCATATATAAACTGAACATATATAAACCCCAAAAAGTTAAAATTTTCACCTCATTTGAGTAGTAGTAGACCTCTGAAATACAAATCTTGACGATAAAGCCTTTTCGGAGCTCAATGATAAACTGATTATGAAAGAGTTTAGAGACTTCAAATTTGAACTAGTTTACCAGAAAGTATCATGAATTATTCAAGGAAAACAATGAGAGTCAAGTCTTACACAGAAGAAGAACTGACTGGCAACAAATTCCACTGTCAGAAGCAGTCTTTGTTGACGGTTGCAATGCCATACATCACCCAGGGGAATGGTTCCTTCCCTTCCAGATTCTCGCATTTCCTGAACAATTCTACTATATAAAATAATAAGCATTTTTTTTTTTACTTAAAAAACCCGCGTTGGGTCTGTGGTGTAAAAGGTGTTGTGACAAACCACTAGGACAGGACTAATTTAAGTAAAAATATAGTACTAGTTTAGTACTTACAGAAATTCCAGGGGTTCGACTGACCCACCTAACCCCCCTTGGCTCCGCCACTGGCAGAGTTAATGAAGGGGATGGAACTGATTGAGCGTGGAGTAAATGGAAGGTGGTTGAGCCACTTGCACTGCTGCCATTGATGAGGATCAAGAGGATGGCTGGATATATATCTAACAGTTCTGTGTATCTTTATATTTTTGAAGAACACACACAACACAGTTCAAATTCAAATACAGTGTAGGAGATGGAAATCGATGATAGCGAACGGGAACTTTACCAGCCGATTTTGGCGGATTTGGCTGGGGAGAGTGGTGATGGTGAGGATTACTGGTGTAATCTGAGGAATGAGATATGGGAGGAGTCGAAGAACATATGGTTTATAGTGGGACCAACGTTGATTTCTCGGCTGGCGACGTCGTCCATGAATATAGTTACGCAGTCTTATGCAGGGCATATTGGTGACGTGGAGCTGGCTTCTGTTTCGATTGCCAACAATGTCATTGTTGGTTTCTGCTGGGGACTTCTGGTAATTTATTAATCCTTTTGTTTTCTGCAACGTTTTTACCACGAATTGCTTAGTAAAGCGAGCTTGAAATGAGGCTTCAACAACTTATCGAACAACCCTTACAATTGCAGTTGGGAATGGCAAGTGCACTAGAGACCCTGTGTGGGCAAGCATTTGGTGCAAAGAAGTACAACATGTTAGGAATATACATGCAAAGATCATGGATTGCACTATTCGTTTGCTGCATCCTTCTTCTCCCTCTCTACCTTTTCGCCACTCCGATTCTCAAACATTTGGGGCAGCCTGACGACGTTGCTGAGCAGTCAGGCTTGGTAGCATTGTATTTCATCCCAATGCACTTCAGTTTCGCCTTCCAATTTCCATTACAGAGGTTCCTGCAGAGCCAGCTCAAGACTCCAGTTCTTGTTTGGACATCTCTATTGACTCTTGGCACCCATGTGTTCGTTACTTGGCTGCTTGTCAACAAATTACAGCTCGGAGTGGTTGGGGTAGCCATTGCTCTGGACATTTCTTGGTGGGTTTTGGCTCTTGGTTTATTTGCATACGTGGCCTTCGGAGGTTGCCCTGAAACATGGACAGGCTTCTCATGGAGTGCTTTTTCAGAGTTGTTCGAATTTATCAAGTTATCAGCTTCCTCTGGTGTCATGCTTTGGTACAACTTCCTCTCATTTATTCTTTTAGTTGTATGATAAAATGTAGTAGTATTTTCTCATGTCTTCCTCTTTCTGGATTGTTCAGTTTGGAAAACTGGTATTACAGAATATTGATTATAATGACCGGATTCTTTGAAAATGCCAAAATTGCTGTTGATTCCTTTTCAATCTGGTATGAGTTGTTTCCCTCTTCTTTTCTTTTAATGCCATGTATGCCACCATCGAGTTAAAACTTTGACGTAAGCGTTTTGCAGTATGACAATCAATGGTTGGGAGATGATGTTTGCTATGTCCTTTTTCGCAGGAATAGGGTAAGTACAAAAATCTGTCATGATAGCCTTTACCGATTTACGTACAGCCTTTTAAGTAAACCATATATATAGTTTGCTTTCTTACTCGTGAATAGTTAAATATATGCCTAGTTTGTTCCTGTTGACACATGCAGGGTGAGGGTGGCAAATGAGTTAGGTGCAGGAAACGGGAAGGCTGCAAAGTTCGCGATGAAAGTTTGTGTTGTGCAATCGACTATAATAGGCCTAATCTTCTTTGTTCTCGTTTTAATATTTCATGAGAAGTTAGCTTTACTGTTCACTACCAGTAAAGAAGTAATAGATGCTGTTGACCAGCTTGCTTTCTTGTTGGCTTGTAGCATTCTTCTCAACAGTGTCCAGCCCGTTCTATCTGGTAAACCACCTGTTAGCCTGTTACGGTCAAAAGGAACTTCATTTCATCAAAACACATATACAGTTCAGCTGTTCAGTTCCATGTAAAATTTATATCTGATACGAATACCTACATTTGATTTGATTCAGGGGTGGCAGTTGGATCGGGATGGCAAGCATGGGTTGCTTGGATAAACATCTTTTGCTACTATATTGTCGGCCTCCCGATTGGAATAGTTATTGCTTGGGGATACCATGGAGGCACTGAGGTAGTCTCGTAATACGCAATTCCCTATTGACAGACTACTATTGGATTTGAGAAAAAAGTTGAATAACTAAGTTCAACATTGTTGCCTGATTTTGAACGAACTTATAGGGCGTATGGGGCGGGATGATTTTTGGGGGCACAGCAATACAAACTGTCATCTTGATGTTCATGACATCAAGAACAAACTGGGAAGACGAGGTAACGATTTCATTTGTAACTTGCTCTCCTGCCTGGAAAATGCATAGATGTGTGATGAAACCTGATGATCTATTATTTTGTCAGGTTTGCAAGGCTAGCAAGCGTGTTAAAAAATGGACAACTTCTGATCCTATGATTTCAAACTCTTTCTAAATTCTTGTTGAAGTGAAACCACATTGAACTGGACATGCTTATTCCTGCTTGTGAAGTGCTCAAAGTATTGATCCTGTTTGCAACATTTTGAAGTGAAAAACCTGCTGAGTAGTGAGGAGGAACAAGAATTTTATTTTTCAACTTGTATGTAATTTGTGTTGGAGAATTGGTTGACTGAGCAACCGTTTTGTTAAAGCAATAAAATACGTAATTTTACAAATATAATTGTCTTCGGAACTTCTTTGAACATATTTTTAAATGTGTTTCACTGCTTGTTTTGACATGTATTTATAGTTTATTAAATAGCGGTTTGCGCAAACTACCTCGTGACATAACACGAGCGAAAACCAATTCTCGGTGTAAATAAAGTTTAACTCGAAGTTGAAAGGTACAAGTTGGACGTATGAACTTTGTGTGAATATTCTACCAGCACAAGCAAAGTGGGAGTATTCTTGACATGTTGATGTTCCATTCGCAGCGTGGTCCGTGGCAAATTGGGCCATGGATTCTGAAGTTAATCGGTCTCATATTCAAGAATTGGATCGAGATGGGCAACCAATTATGAGTACATTGATGGCACATGAGAGGTCAGTAAGATGGGAGTTGGTTGCTCAGCTTCTAGAGGATCGAAGTTCTATTGGTTCATGAATAAAATAGTTGTACCATATGGTGCTACCAAATTCGTCTCTTATTTCATCATCTATTGGAACCAAGAGATGGTACAACAATTAAAGTGTTTGATGTCAAGAGAGAGAGAATATTTTAGTAATGAGTTGATGATAATGAATATTTTTCCAAAATAAAATGCTAAATGTAAGGAATTAATTAATTTATTATTAAATTTAATGCTAAGTCATTAAAAAAGGTGAATGAAGAAGAAGGGTTAGAATTGTCCAAGAATGAGGTTGGGATTAATTTATTTGGGTCTAATAATAATGGGTTTTGTAGAGTGACTCTCATAGCAATAAAATGAGGGCCATGTTAAAC
>JAQRGC011832037.1:0-17984 GCA_028659135.1 Plantago lanceolata
GGCCCCTTCGTTTCGTGACTTGACAAATGCTAGCCTGTTTCATTCTCTAGAAATGAGCCTTTGGCTTAAACTTGACCTTTCCCCTGGTTCAGTTGCAGTGCAAAATCCTTTCTTCAATATTGATGACTATCTTCAGGTGCAGCTGAGCCTCTTCCCCACCAACGAAAAGTATTTCACCCATTCGGAGGTTCAAGCGCTCGGTTTTTCATTCAGCAACCAGACATATAAACCTCCACACGAGTTTGGGCCGTACCATTTCATAGCATCTCCATATATTTTCAGAGGTACGTAAACTTGTATGAGTTCATTTGTAAACAATTTTTTACAGGCCTGTTTTGATCCTTGAGTTACAAATATTTCAGTTGGAACGAAGAAATTTAGCACTGGCGTTATTGCTGGAGTAGCAACTGGATGCGCGTTGCTTTTTCTGGTTCTAGCAGGCCTAGGGGCTTATGCTCTTCGACAAAAGAAGCGTGCTGAACAAGCCGAATCTTTAAGTAAACCATTTGGTGAGTTCTGTGGATATTCATAGCTATGGTACTTAACATTTTCTTGACTAATTGTTAAAATGTCTTGCATCTAGCATCTTGGGCTCCTAGCGGAAAAGACAGTGGAGGAGCACCTCAGCTGAAAGGATCGAGGTGGTTTTCGTATGATGAGCTCAAGAAATGTACTCACAACTTCTCTGACAGCAATCAGATTGGTTCAGGAGGCTACGGGAAGGTGAGTCTAGCTTCACCATACATATATATGGAGTACATGTCAAATTTACAGCCTAATGGTGTTGATTTACATTGCACATCTGTTTCATTTTCAGGTTTATAGAGGAACACTTTCAAGTGGACAAGTGGTTGCGATAAAACGTGCTCAACAGGGCTCCATGCAAGGTGGATCTGAGTTCAAGAATGAAATCGAGTTGCTTTCAAGAGTCCATCACAAAAACCTTGTTGCCCTTGTAGGATTCTGTTTCGAACATGGAGAACAGATGTTGGTGTATGAGTTCATGTCTAGTGGAACACTGAGAGAGAGCTTATCAGGTAAATACCTACAGACTTGTCTTAGTCGGTCTCTCATTGGACTTAAATCCTGCTTCAAGATAAAACAATGTATTCGAATGTTGTTTTTCGCAGGAAAAAGTGGAATTCATCTAGATTGGAAGAGGAGAATACGAGTTGCGCTAGGTTCAGCCAGAGGACTGGCCTATCTACACGAACTTGCACATCCTCCAATTATACACCGCGATGTGAAGTCTACCAACATATTGTTGGACGAAAATCTAACAGCTAAGGTTGCAGACTTCGGCTTGTCTAAGCTGGTCTCTGACAGCTCAAAAGGACATGTTTCCACTCAAGTTAAAGGGACTCTGGTAAGCAAACAGTGAATGAATTATTCTCTAAAATTTACAGGTTCATTCATGATATATATGTCACTTGTTAATTCTTTGCAGGGATATCTAGATCCTGAATACTACATGACACAACAACTGACAGAAAAGAGCGATGTGTACAGCTTCGGTGTTGTAATGCTTGAACTGATAACGTCGAAGCAGCCTATTGAGAAAGGGAAGTACATCGTCCGTGAAGTAAGAACAATAATGGACAAGACCGATGAAACACATTATGGACTGAAGGATATGATAGATCCTTCGATAAGAAACACTCCGAATCTCATTGGTTTTCAACGATTCCTGGAGATAGCCATGCAATGTGTGGAAGAATCGGCTTCAGACAGGCCCACAATGAGCGAAATAGTCAAGTACCTCGAAATTATGCTACAGGATGTAGGCCTTAACACAAACTCAACATCAGCATCTTCATCTGCAACTGAGTTTGGGCCTGCTGGTAATGGTGTTTTAAAGCATCCTTATAACGATTCACTGCCTAGAAAGGATGCTGGTGAGTTTGATGCTTTCGACTATAGCGGTGGATACACTGTTTCAGCAAGAATTGAACCCAAGTAATGCCTGAAAGTTACATATATGTCTACTAGTTTTGGATTCTTTGATTTAGTTTTCCTGCAATATCTCAAAGATTATAGGTATAACCGTATAAGTGAACATATGTACAAGCAAGAAGCTATTTTCGTGTGTTTCTAAGCCATGGAATGTAAAGAAAACTTTCACTAGTACACAATATTGTTCAATGGATACAAATCAATCTTATACATTGATACCGAAACGGAACATAATATAACACGACTAGGCCTGTAAAAATAGAAGCATTGAAGCTGCAGTAGCTATATTGAAGATCAAACACAGGATTGTAACGCTGGCAAAACTTGGAGTGGAGCTAGTCGACGATTGTGTATGACCATTAGTACCTGAAACACACCCCAGATGATTTATAGCACTGTGGCCACATCTCCCAGACAATGTTTGCGCCTGTGTGGTATTAAGGCCTGATTGTTGGGCTACAGTGGCATTTGGAACGTCCATCAAACTACACAAGCATTCTGGGATTGATTTAGTGACAAAATCGAGAGGTTGGCAGCAAGTATCAGGGGGCGTTTGGTTGGTGTTGATGAAGTCGAGGCAGGGGCGGAGGTGGTTTATGCACTGTCTAAGCTGCACTTGGGCCAGATTCTGTGTGAGAAGGAAAGACAGTGTGATGAAGAGAACATATCCATATTGGTTTGTTCTGAGTAGTTTCATAGTATCTGCTTGTGTTTTTTTAAGGTAGAAGAAATGTGTGTATGTTGGTTATGTATTTAATCTTGAAGCATTGATGATAAAGGACATTTATAGTGTTTAAGAGAATGATACTGCATGTACATGTGTTTACATTTAGAATTACAGGTTGAAGTTGGTAATCAAACAAGAGGCATGCTAGTTGACTTAACTGAGGTGTTGCTTAAAAATCAAATTACTTGGCCGCAATGAACACTGTTATAATTAAGGGTTAATTACAAATTAGTGATATCTAATATAAGCCACCATGCTCAAGAATATAATTTCCTGACTTGTTTGATGAATAGATTCCATAAATAAAAGTCCCTTTTGTTAACTTGGAACAGACAGAGGCCATTGCAGGTGGAGAGGATACGCATTGGAAGTTGAAGGTGATGATGCATGCTTACCGTCTCATTATAAATCGAGTGGTTTATGAGCCAATTTGTTTGATTTGATGCATGCTTACCGTCACATTACTGATCGAGTCGAGGACACCATTCTCATGTTCATTTAATTTTGCTGGAATAAAATGATTGTTGTTACCTACCACCTAGTGTATTTATCCCATCATACTTTCTCAATCTCAGGTTTAATTTCCCTTGGTGTTATTTAAATTTCAAAAATAATGGTCCTGATTACTGGTTCAAGCCTGTGTAATTGAACTGGAATGTAAAGAGCTCGGATCATATGGCAAGATCTAGGATCAGATGTACCAACTAGGGTTGGCATTTCCATCTCAACATGGTACCAAAATAGTTCAATAAATAGTAAACTCCCAAGTACATTTGACTATTTTTACATGCCTCTTTTCCGTCATATCAGTCAGCTACAAAACCTTTTGGGAATACCATACATAACTTCAAAGAATAGCCTCTCACCAAAACTTATCACAAGAAGAACCTCCTGCGGCTGGTATCCATCTCGGGCTGAAATTAGTCAAAATATGAAGAAAAAAACAGAACAAGTAAGCAACTACTAGTTTCAATGGCTGAGAAAAACTGGAACACCGGTTCACTCAAGGCATAATGATGACTACTCATAAATGTATACATCAGAAACATTACCTTATGCACCCATTCGTATTCACCTCCTTTCGTATCAAATGTTCCATGCTGAAGACTAATGAGCTTCAGAGTGAACCGAGGTCCACATTCCTGCAAGTTCGTAATCACAGGAATACAAAATCAGCATCATGGATCAGAAACAAAACAGCCAACGAACTACTACTCAGTACTCCACAGTAAATACAAAATGTATATATTACACCAGGCAGAAAATGTCTCTCAGATTTACCCAAATAATAATATATAATGATGCGTATACACTGAAATTGTTATATGTCGAAGTTGCACAAAAATGTATACCAAAGAATAACCGTACCACATACTTGGACCTTGAAAACACGAAATATGAACGGTAAACTAATTCTGCGACACTTATGTGCTAAAAATGTGGTATTGGTAACAAGCAAATCCCACAATCAGCAGAAAAGGAAATGTGTTCAAGCAAAGATTCCAAAGAGACAAACACAGAAATTTGGAAGCTACATTAACAGAGTAAAAGGAGCTTTGATGCAACAGATGTTGTGAATAGCACGAGAAAGCCTAAATGATAAATTATGCACATTATCAATCAAGAAACTAACCCATACAACTACTTGCACTTCACTCGCTCTAAATAGCACATCCTGAATGTTTTAAATTTCACAATCTGTATGGAGAATCAGATGCACTAACCTGAAGCCGAACAATAACTTTTCCCTGGAGCTTTCCATCATTCTCTTCTCCTTTACCTTTTGAGGTTGCCGCCGCTTTGCTTTCTTTGGTTTCGAAAATGTACCTGTTGAAAGGATTACCAAGTAAAACATCACATGTCCCTGCAATTCCTGAGCAAAACAGTGCTGGGATTAGTGGGGAAGAAGAGGGCATATACCGGTGATGGCGGAAGAATATATAATCACGCTGATTGTGGAAAGTAACTACTCTGCGTCCACGGAAATTAGGGTCTTGAGGGAACAGCGACTGTATCATCCTAAACAGAGAATAGCTCATTTCAGCCACTTACAATTTATATGTAGGCATAAAATCAGGGTAAAAAAACTGGAGAGATGTAAGCAGTACGAATTCAATGTCACAAATATAGCAGTAGCAGACTTCCTGATAGCTAGCTCATATGCGAATTGCGAAGTTTGCAGCATAATGTTGCATACCATACCATATCTAAAAGTTTTGATTTTGATTTAATATAGCGGGATTTGTATTAAAAAATGTAACACTTAAAAATATGCGCCGTGCCAGACAAAATGTAAGATCTGAAAAGAATCTTATTGATGCATGGCTATAACAACAGTTAAAAAAAAAAGATAGTTCATACCTGCCTACACGATGTCCCAATCGTGTGGTGAAGTTATTTAAAACCAACTCAGGCTGGTGACTAGTCGGGTTTCCATGACCCTGGTAAGTTACAAAGGCATTTTATAGTAACTGAGTTGAACAATCAAGATAAAGGAGCATATTTAGTCATTACTTGAGGTACAAATTAAAATTACTCGATCAGATCAATGTGGAGTCAAAACTTGTAAGCAATAATTATATATTTCCCTTATAGTTCTGTCCAACACACATGAAAAATTGAATGGATCATCATCTCACCTTAATGTCCTTCCGTAAAACAAGCTTTGAAAGTTTGAAGTGGGCTGTAGGACCATCAGGTAACCCAATAATTAATAGACCATCTGCAGCAACTCGCAAGAGTTAGAATAGAATATCGATATGATACATAGAAACAGACAATTGATCATTTATCTAAACACTCAAAATTCTCATTCACACCTCCGCCCCTCTATGCAGCTATGNCACCCCAAAAAAAATAAAAATTGATTAAACCTTTCTTCTGTCATTGTAGAAGTTGAAGTAACTGATAATCTGGTCAATATAGTGAAGTATTGCAGCAAATGGCAGACACATGCAGGCTATTAAATCTTACCCCAGAATGAATACGATATGTGAAAGGAAAAGGTGTTCAACTAAAAGTAAGCTCTTCTTCACCTTAATTCCACATCCCAATACCATTCAACTACTTAGGTGCCTAAAACTTAAAACATCGTACATTTAATTATCTTTCAGTTGCTTTTTCTATTTGCTAGGTAATATACCAAACCCATCACAAGAGATTTCAGGCAGTCTATTGTAGACTTCATCCCAGGAAAAAAGCGTTAGTGTTCTCAAACACATAAAAGTGACTCATGAGGGTGATGCTCTCACAAATCACATATTAGATCACGTATTTTATTAGACTCCCATGGAACTGAAGCATATTGCACTAATCCTAAAAAGCAATTAATCTGATTATAATTTTATTATTATTATTATTATCTTTTTGGGTTCTAATGGCATAATAAAAATGTGGGACTGGAAGGACAGGGAGAGTTCCAAGAAGGGTTTGGCATGACAATCAATTTGTATACCGAAGAGTTCGTGGGTTTTGGAACTGACATAGTTACCTTATTCCAGTGGAATCATCTTTCTATTTTGAAAACTGCTATGGAATTTAAGCAATCTTTGGTTAGGAAGTAGAACTGCAAAGGTACTTGTGTGAGGTGTTCAAACTCTAGCAAGTTAGCAGCACGTGGGTTGCCGTGACAAAGCTTAGAGTTCAGATAGTCTGTAATAAGTAGACTTCAGGCAGTCCCTTGTAGACTGCACTAAAGTTATTACAAGTCTTACCTCTCCGACATGTAACCTAACTTCAAGAGTGACAGAGGATACTGCTCTAAATTGTTTATAATCACTAAATAAGTGTCAAATAAGATTTCCATACAGCTTATATAGAACAATAAGTCTGGCACAATACAACACCATCCGAAAACGTACCATGTTCATGCTACTAAAACAAATTGCACTACCCTCCCCATCAAATCACATTCATCAAAACACAAACATTATAAAATCAGTAACTAACCTGGCTCCCGGCGATTGGTATGCACAACTATAAGGGAAGTGAAGTCTTTCTTTGTTGCATATTCAACAATCTGCAATGGTAATAATGACAACATTATAAATCCAAAATCATCTGCATAACCCTCATACACTCAACTAAGGGTAAACATTAACATTAACATGCCTTTTTCAGATCATATGTTCCTCTCTTGTAGAACTCCGAATTCGGAATCACCGACTGAAGCTCAGATATAAACGCAGGCCCCCTCTGTCAACACATCACAATAAACACAATCACAATACACACCAACATCGATAAATTAACACTAACACGAATCAAATAACAAGTAATCAACACAATCTAGACAAATCAAGAAACAATTCAAAAATTCGAAAAGCGAAAAGGATTATTGACTGACCGTGGAGTGGAATCGAGAAGTTGTAATCAAAACCTTTGGAATCCGCTCCTGCTTGACAATGGCACTGAATTCATCAGCATCGTTAGCGGCAAAAAGCTCGTCATCATCAGGTCTGCAAACAGTCTCATCGAGCTCACGAGTATTTTCAATAGTGCGAGGGGTTTTCCTGGGAGGAGGCTCCTCGCCGAGCTCGAGAGCTCTCTTCTCGGCGGCTTCAACAGCCTTAGCCCTTTTCTTCTTCTCCAATTTCTTCTGGTGCTTTTGCTTCGCGTGGACTTGTGACCTCTTGTCCTTGTTTTTTATCATCGACGGAAGTAAAGCATCTCGGGCCTTCATGGTGACGGCTGCTATTGGGCGGCGAAAATGGTGGTGGAGCTCAGCTAGGGCTGGTTTGGTTTAGCTCGTTTAACAACACAACACGAATACACGATACGAGGTTCTCAATTTACAATAATATCCTTTACCAGAAAAAAGAGAGAGCAAAAATCAAATGGTTTTATATTTGTTGGGCCTGCAAGAATAATCAAGCCCAACACTATATGGGCCTGCTCATGGTCAAATTGCATGTTAGTACTTAAGTTCACACAAAAATTGGATAAGCACTCTGCTCCCACGCTGCACTTTAAGTGCAACAATTTCTCGTGCTGCAGTGTGTGTTTTTTTAAACACAAAAACACATAGTACTTAAGTACAGCTCGAGGGTAAAGTGCTTATCCAAATGTTTTTGAACTTGAATGTTGGCAGCAATTATTTCCTTGCTGATTCTATAGTCAGGCCTACTAACATTCTTTGTTTGGGTAGATAGACGTTGTGTATGTTTGGCAAAACGAACTGATAAGGTGACTGATAGCTGATAAAGTAGCTGGTAGCTGATCAGTTACCTTATTTTTTAATAAGCTTCATAGAGTAGCTTCTCAAATCAGTCACCTTATTGGCATTCACCAAGCAGACTTATTTCAAATCAGGTGAAATCACTGGATAAGGTGACTCCAAACATACATGTTGTAATAAAGTTGCGTACGATGTTTTGGTACACGGTTTTGGCTTTGATTCTCTTCCCTTTGGCGATCCTGATGTAACATCTTTTGTGAATTAATATATCTGATGATCTTTGCAAAGTCTCATAAGAGACAGTCCCTTTTTAAGTTATATAGGGACATGACTCATTTGCAATTATTTACATTTTTTCTTCAAAATTCAGGGGTATTTTTGTAATAAAAAAAGTTCGGGGACTTTTCATAAAATTTGGTAATTTGACATCAAAATTCGGTGGTAAATTCATAATTAATAAACGTTGAGGGACTTTTCTGAAAAAATACGCAATATAACACCTTCTATTATAGTTTATAGTTTATAAGTATAAAATGTACGATCATAGGGGTTTTTGCCAATATCATAGGGGTTTCGACCAAAATCATGGTTGTTTTTGTTAGAATCATAGAAAATATTTTTAAAATTATAGACACTAAAAGTAAGATCATAGAACTTTTCGTCGATATCATAGTTGTTTTTGTTAACATCATATGACATATTGGTAAGATCATAGGTGTATAGTTAGATCATATGAGTTTTTAGTTAAAATTATAGGCTTTTCGCTTACAATTATAGGGCTTTTGGTCAATATCATACGGTGTTTTTTTACTTAAAAAAAATTCAAAAATTCAAAAAAAGTGGGATTGGCCGGAAAAGCTCCGTTTGGAGCTGTATATACAGCTCCGATCGGGCTGCCATGGTGGTGCCGACGATTTCAATTTTTTTTGTTTTTTTATTTTTTTGCAAGAAGGTCCTTAAAGTTCTAATAATCACATTAAAAGCTCCGAATTTTAGGTAGATTTTAGTTGGGGTTGCTTTATAATTAGTATAATTATGTCTCTGATGTCCCTCTATAAGAGGCGTCCCTTAGGAGACCTACTAGATGATCCTTTGTCTAAAAAAATATTCCCTTTTTTTTTTGTGATTTTACGTTCGGGTTAAAAAATGAGCTCCTCAGTATGTTAGAGTCCTCTTCTTATATTAACAAAAAAGATACAATTGACTTTCTGCATATTACATTTGGGTATACGATTGTGGACCTGATCACCTGAACATTATTGACCTTCTGTATTTACGTTTGGGTATACAAGTGAGCAACTAAACTTGATGAGGGACAAAAACAACTGGCATGTAAGGTCCCCTTCTTTTTACTTTCTCTTGAGATACATGGTAATGGAGTTAATCGATCAAGACGAATGTGGTTTAACTAATTAAGAAATATAAGAATATACGCTTCTTCTATGTATACGACTCATGAGGATTTGTGACACGCAAATTCCCATGTGAGTTACAATATGGTGTATGTGTCACAACTCACAATGGCTAAAAACTGGCCTAATTTGGCCCGGATAGTACCGGTCCGTCACATATTCGATTCACAACAGACCCATTTTATTCTCCAACTGTTCCATACCAAATCGGAATTAAATCGGTTTTGACCGGTACAAATGAAATAGCTAAAGTCTCAGAAAAGACTGACTTTCCTAATACATTAGGAAAGTCAGTTTTTTTATAACTAGTTCTATTGTTAGAAGTGATTTTTAAATAAACCTGCTGCTTTAAAAACCTGACTTTCCTAATGTATTAGGAAAGTCAGCTTCTTATAATATAATACTTACTCAATGAAATAAAAAGTTTAATTTACATCACTTACAATTTGACCCTTCAATATCTACCATACAATTTATTTTTCGCTAGGATCCTCAAAAAGTAAAAACAGTGAACATCCTCATTTATCTCCACCCTTGACAAGACTAGAACCAAAACTCCAATCTACCAATGTCTTTCTCTGTTTCTTTCTTCCACCTATATGGCTATATAGAAGATAGTGATTTTGGCCAAAAGACTGCATTTTGGCCGGTCCTCTTCTTGTTGACGAAGGTTACAAGTAATAAACACACCCTCCACATTGTACATTTCTCCTTCCGGCAACAGCTCACAAGGGCAACAGTACATGTTTATGACATCTAGGTTCTAGGTAATTCACTTCATCCATTAAAAAAAGGGTTGTTGAACCTTATTTATCCTCATCCATCATCATCATCATCAATTCTTAGCCCATCAAATTTAATGCATTCATATTGTCACAATGATTTATATTATATCATATCGATTTTTCCGTTTCAATGGATTTTCTATGTTTACATTTTTTAAAACTAACTCACATGTCACCTAATAAAAATCGTGTAAAAGATAACCGTAGGCTATTCCGTGAGATTACGGTACACAACCAGAAAAGAAATGAAATAAAAAAGTGATCTTTACAAGACAAATCACTGTCTCCTTTCTTGTCCATATCGTCCACTAGCTACAATGCTACATGTCCAGTGGTCATCATACTACTAAAAATAATTCTTTGGTGTTTTTATAGTAGTTGAACCATAATAATTTGTTAAAAGTTTGTTGTTGCTGCAGTATATATTTGTCAAAATCTTGTTTCTTTATTTATTCCAATTTAATTCAAAATCCCCCCAAAAAAGTTCTTCCTTTTGTACTCGTTTAACAACCAAGATTCTTGACGCAGAAGCTGATGTACTATATGTAAAGGTTGAAGAACCTTTTTCCCAATTCATTCACACTCACTTTGGTAATCAAGCTCTCTTTTTATTCACTTTGGTATTCATTGCTCTTCCATTTCTTTATTTATTATGTTGTTTCAGTCTCAATTTGTGTGTGATTCTTGTGATTTGTGAATGCTTTCTTGATTTTGGGTATGGATTTGGGGATGCATTTATTTCAGCATACAAGAAGAACTGAAGAAGATATATTTTATTAAAGAGAGATGCACTATTTGTGACTATATCTTGTGATTCTTATCTTAAAGGTGCACTTATTTTATTTTCTTCTTCCATTTTTTAGCAGATGCAAAAAATATAGTAGTACATTTTCTCAAAAAGGAAAAAAGAAAAAAAAGGTAACACCTTTTTTCTTCCCAACTTGGTTTGAAATCTTATCATTCTAGGAATAGTTTGGTGACCCATTAGTGTGCATTTCAGTATAAATATTTACCAGATTTTTCATTTTTTTTATTACCTTTTGTAAGCATTTCTGATAAATTCACATTCTTGGAAACCTGTGGTACTCTGCAGAAAGGTTTGTTTCTTCACCATATCTCATGCTATCTAATGTAATTGTGATTTCCTGGTTCATTCTATTCATGATTAGATTTGAATGATTTGTCTGATCTTGAAAATGATTTTACAGGGAAAATTAAGTGCTTTTTTTCCCAATTTCTCAACTTCTTAGCATTTTATGAACAGGCTGCTTGGACATTCAATGGATTTGGTAAAACATAAAGACCAAATAAGTACAATAATGATAATTGGTCCAACTATATATTTTACAATTTAATTATTATACCAAATGGAGCTTTTTGTGATGGAGATGAGTCTCAGATAACAACAGATTAAAATTTTCATTTCACATGGGAGAACATGTAATTGCAGGA
This sequence comes from Plantago lanceolata, assembly GCA_028659135.1. NCBI lineage: Eukaryota > Viridiplantae > Streptophyta > Magnoliopsida > Lamiales > Plantaginaceae > Plantago > Plantago lanceolata. The sequence continues at coordinate 11,506 of JAQRGC011832037.1, forward strand.
AAAAGGGGAATTTTCAAGACTAAACTAATGTTTGTAGCTTGTACTATATGCTTGTTTAGTTGTTCATAGATAGAAGTACATTTCTGCACAGCATAGGTGATTAGGAGTATATTCTAATCAACAGCTTTGCTAAATCTTGTTTAGTAGTTAAATATTAATATTTTTAGTATCATGGAAATCTTGTTTATTAGTATTAAATTGGCCTCAAGCCTTTTGATTCTATCGAAGGTCGGAGTTTTTCTTGCATATTTCACCTTCTTGGGAAAGCTGTTAGTTGCATGCTCTTGTTACTTGTTAGAGGTCTTTTCTCTTCACTTGGTCTGATTTGAATGCTTGAGTTCTATACTTCTCTATCATTCCTTGCTTATGATTTCTCTATTATGACTTTGCTATGTGTTCATTCGAATAGTGGAACAGTTTCTGGATTGGCAATTCATATTTATAAGTTTAGTCTCAGCACGCTTTAAGGGGAGAGATGTGTTTCAGTTTGAATCCATAATTTTAAGACAAAAACAGAACTGATGCAGATGGACGCCGATGAGATGCACTGTTAGTGCATACAATATTTGAATGATCACGATGTAAACTATTAGAACATTGATAGTTTGGAAAAGGCGTAAAGCCATTAAGTGCTTATCATCCTTACATAAACGTAATCATATGATATTTTGTTTAACTGATTTGCTTCTTTTGTTGTGTTGTACAGGTACAGGGTAATTGGGATGAGGATAACCGGGCTTCAAAGCGCATTTCTTTCTCTTTTGATATGCTTTTTTGTAATATCAATTGATGCTGCAACAGATCTTAAGCGGTTGAAGATATGGCCGATGCCAAAGTCGGTGAGCTATGGAGGCTCAACCCTCTACCTTAGTAGTGATTTCAAATTGAAAACTGAAGGAAGTAAGTTCCTTGATTCCTCTGGGATTCTGAAGGATGCAGTCTCAGAGACGATTAATGTTGTTAGAGGCGGTCATGTAATTGAGGCAGATGTTTCGAAACTCAATCGCTCTTATGTGTTGGAAGGGATTCATATTGTTGTGTATTCTCCTTCTGATGAGGTAGTCTATAAGAAAGAAACTATACGTCTTTCCTGTACTGAATGCTACATGAACTCCTAAAGTAAATTTTGACGTTGATCTGACACTTTGTTGTGTTTTGATGTAGTTGCAACATGGCATCGATGAGTCCTACAGGCTGCATATACCGCCACATGGAACCCCACTTTTTGCACACATTGAGGTGGTTCACTAGTCAAATTCCTCCAAAGTTATAGACAAAAACATACGTATTATACATGCTTTAATAATCTGTTTTTGTGCAGGCACAAACTGTGTATGGAGCTTTGCATGGGCTTCAGGTTATACTCTGTCAAACCAAACTTAAAGTAGCTTCTTTGATTTTAATGAAGCATAGTAAATGACAAAAAAAAACCTGTTCTTTTTTGCAGACATTTAGCCAACTGTGCTATTTTGACATCAAAACAAGAGGGGTCGTGGTCCATCGGGCCCCGTGGACAATAGCTGACCAGCCACGCTTCTCATATCGAGGACTTTTAATTGGTGAGATACCTACTCCTAACGTTCTCTTATTATTTGATCAAACTAAGCTATAGTTGTAATTCTTAATGCGTTTATGCTTTTGGCATGCAGACACATCGAGACATTATCTGCCTTTGCCTGTCATAAAGAAGGTTATTGATTCCATGACATATGCCAAGTTGGTACGTAGACCACGCAAGAAGCAACTTTGTTTTCTTCCAGAAATATGGAACTTTTATCACTAATTTCTTTCTTTTTTATTTATTACTTGCTTCAGAATGTGCTGCATTGGCATATAGTAGATACACAATCATTCCCGCTTGAGATACCATCATATCCAAAACTGTGGAAGGGTGCATATTCCAGTTCAGAACGATACACATTTGCTGATGCCACAGAGGTTGTGAGGCAAGTCGGTCTTTTTGCTGGTCTTTTGGTTTTTCAATCATCATATGTATATATATGGTAATGGTTCTAAATTTCTAATGTACTTGTGCCAAATTTCAGTTATGCTAAACGGAGAGGAATTAATGTTCTGGCTGAAATTGATGTCCCTGGCCATGCTGAATCCTGGTACTATTTCTAACTTCAAACTTCGAAATTTTGTGCTTCTAAAACTTATACTCAGCAAACTAAGCTAGTGTTTATCATTAGGGGGGTTGGGTATCCTGATCTGTGGCCTTCATCAGATTGTAAACAGCCACTTGATGTCAGCAGTGAATTTACCTTCAAACTAATTGATGGGATTCTGTCAGGTAATATTACTACTTTATGGTTTATGGCGTTTTCCTTTAGGATTTATTCGACCATCTCATGTTTACTAACTTCTATTTCAGATTTCAGTAAGATCTTCAAATATAAGTTTGTACACCTTGGAGGCGACGAAGTGAATACCAGTAAGAGTTTTGAACTGAGCAACATTTATACTTTAGAGTGTGATTTTAAACAGACATTTAAACAAGTAAATTTGAAATTCAGGTTGCTGGCAGACGACTCCTCGTATTCGCAAATGGTACGTGTCATATTGGTGTAGTTAACCAGAATACCTCAGTCCGATTACTGGTTAAGTGCATTATTCAACTAACCTGATCTCTTAATTTACAGGTTACAGAAGAATGACCTAAATGGTTCGACTGGATATGAGTACTTCGTGTTACGAGCACAGAAGATAGCTTTGTCCCATGGATATGATATCATCAATTGGTAAGTGAACTACATGACACCTGCTGACCTGCCATATCACTTGCATCTTTTTTCCATACAAACTAAGTACTATATACTAACAATAGCAAATTGCAGGGAAGAAACGTTTAACAACTTCGGTAGTAAATTGAGCCCAAAAACCATCGTCCATAACTGGTAAGTCATGTAGAAACTGCTTTGTGACAACAATCTTTGAGTTATGTAAAGCCAAGTATTTTTTAGTTATGTTGCAAATTTGCAATCTTTTGCAGGCTTGGGGGTGGTGTTGCACAAAAGGTGGTTGAAGCCGGATTGCGTTGCATTGTTAGCAACCAGGACAAGTGGTACTTGGATCACTTAGATGCTCCATGGCAAGGCTTCTACACGAACGAACCTCTGACCAACATCAAGAATCCTAAACAACAAGCATTAGTCCTCGGAGGGGAAGTGTGCATGTGGGGCGAACGTATAGATGCGTCGGACATCGAGCAAACCATATGGCCCAGGGCTGCAGCAGCTGCAGGTAACTGTCAGCTAGTCCTCCGTTTTACCACTCTTTTCGTTGATTTGAAATCGTAACATGGTTTTGGTTTGTGGTGGAATGCAGAGAGGTTGTGGACACCTATTGAAATGGTTGCTAAAGATCCGGAGCAAGTGAAGGAGAGACTATCACATTTTAGATGCCTACTGAATCTGAGAGGAGTTGGTGCAGCTCCATTGGATGGCTATGGCAGAGATGCACCAGAGGAACCTGGATCATGTTATGTGCAGTAGTATATATGTATAGAGGAAAGAAGAGAAACTACTTTATTGCTTCACAATCACAAGTCACAAATACCTCCAATTGTTAGTGAATGGTGATTGATAAAAATGTCAATCTCTTGATGGCATCATTTAATTGCAGTCTCTCTCAAAATGGACTTATATTCATGACGCTCCGAATTTACTATTAACCTCCCTGTATATACTCTGTGTAATGTTCCTTATCATGAATACTCCGAAATAGATTGATAACATAAGATAAGAGAAGGGATTTAGAAGCCTGATTAAGTTTCCATAATTAATAATTAAGTCAAACATTTAGGTTTACATAACTGATTTGAGACCATGCAAAATGTTCAAATCCATATTTTATACAAGGAAAAATTTGAAACAAATGTTATCATGATATATCTATATAACTCAAGGCTTCCATGGTGGTGGTGGGGGTGGGCTGCTCTGATACAAGGGTGGTACTCCTGCGAAAATCGAGTTCTTGTCTACACCAACACCGCCACTAGACGTGAGTGATATTAGTGCCGCAACAAGCCCTGCATTACCCGCTAGTGTAGGCTCGGTGTAACTGTAATTGGCACGAACATCTTTAAACTGGTCGAAACTGTCAGGACCCCCGACCAATGCTCCGGTTAGGGTGTTTGGGTTTGGAGACTTAGTGTTACGCCACCGTAGTCCACCAGTACAGGAGTACTTGGTCCTGTCATGCGGGATTGATGCGCCACGGTGGTGTATGTGTCTCGGGTATTTGTCTCCGTATCCCACGACGTAGCTCATTTTTCGTGGATTGTCACCTAGTATGTAATTCATCTGGAGAAGACAATGTGAAAACCTTGAGTCAAGTTGCTATGAGTTTGATTTTAATTGAAACAAAAGCTTATATGACAATGAGGCCGAGCCTAATTGGCGAAATAGGGAAAGTTCACATACCTGGGAGGTGGCAAACTTCTTCAGAACTTTCAGTGAGTAAAAATCAGGGCCACAGTACCATCCTGGAACACTGGTAGCATTTAGATAATCAGCAAACAGAGTAGCCAAAAATGCTGCATTCGCCACGTACTGCAGATTCTGCGGTCTTCCACGACTCAGGTCAATCATTCCACCTACATCGATCATTTCACAACTTAGATTCGATACAGATTTATGCTCATTGACAAGTCTTAAAATGAGTAACGTTATTGTACCTCTGGTGTAATTGAAAACATTGTATTTCTGCAGGTAAGAACACATGTTTAGTCCAGTGACATTATGATAGCTCCTCAACGTTTCCTCGTACGGATATCCAGGATTCAAGAACACTCGCATTCGTGTCAAGAGAAGCATGGCGGCAGGCAACTTGTTATCCCAGCTCAAAACACTCAAATCTGTTATCATATTGAACGCTTTTGAGTGCCTAGGGAACCCCGGGATAGTAGCCCACGAAAAGTAGGTCTTATTGCCCGTGGCATAGAACAACCATGTCGCGCTCCACATGTACTCATCATAGTAGCCGGAGGAGTTATAGTAATATTCAATATTTGGGTTGTTTTTGCTATAGGATTGTCTTTTGCCAGGATGTCGGGCAAACTCCCACAGTGTTTCTGCTCCATTGGACAGTTTCTTCGAGTAGGCAGTGTTATCACGGAACACAATGGATGCAGAAGCTAGTGCAGCCGCCATCTCACCGGCAAGTTCAGGGCCTGACTGTGAAATTAGTGTTGGACGCGGGTAGTCCATGTCTTCCGGCCTTGTCCAGCAGAAGTGATCATCCGGTTCTGTGCCGTTCATTTTAGCTGTCCCAACCTATATAGTCATGATATGAGACAATAAGGTTATTGCAAGTTTGCAACAGAACTGCAAGTTCGAGCTTTTAGCTGAGATGGAATTTACCTGACAAAAGATCTTGTCGATCTTAGTGGCGGATGAGTTGAAGGTACGAAGCAGATAATCGGTACCCCATTTGATCAACTCTCTGACATGCTCGTACTCTCCAACTGCCCGATACTTCTGCTCATACTCGATCACGGTCCAGCTAAGCATAGTCATGGCGAAAGACATGGGGAAATGGAACTTGATGTTGTCTCCCGCATCGTAGTAACCTCCGACTAGTCCTCCTTTGATCTCCGGCTGGTCGGATCCATCTTCTAGCCCTGAATTTCCTCTCCATGGGAAGCCATTGTTCTTAGGCAATCTTCCAGCTTCATGTACAAAATTTGATATGCGCGCATTTGTCAGTTTTAACTTTTAATCAATCATTTTCATAGATCCGTTCTTAGTGTTTGACAGATAAAACGAGCCGATAAGGTCATTATTTAAAAAATAACGTACCAAAGTGACACATTTGAACTATTAGCTAGCCAGCAGCATGTGCAACAGTGACAAGGTTAATAAGTCAACAAATTTTTTGTTACATATATAAAAATGGAAACTGCGTAAGTAATGACGATTTAACTAAAAAAAATTGGTACCGGGAAAGTCGTGCATCACCTAACATGCGTTTATTAGTTAAATTAATCACGAACACGTCTTTGCATTAATTGTGAGAATAGCAAGATCCATAGATTTCAAATTTTGCCATTTTTATTAATTTATCACTCGTTTTAATACTCTACGACTAAACCTTGGTAGGTAGGTTGAGCTCTTTGACAAGCAATGTGAATTAACTAGATCGGAATTCTACGATTTCTAAAAGGACTCGTGGTTCGACCGGGCCAACCAGTTCGAATGACATTTTAGTTAAAGTGGCCAAAGTCACACTTCACCATTCCAATACGAGCTTAACTTGATTGTCTTATGAACTTTGACCACATAGGATTATTTTTTAGACGAAGAAATTTTGATAACTAAAATGGATGTAACTTAATAAAATCACATAATTAAAAACTCAAATTTAGACAAATTTCTACTCCCTCCATTTTCTAAAATTTGATGTTTAAGGTATTGGCACAAATATTAAGGATTTTTTTTTAAAATTATTTAATTATTTGTAATCATTTTATTGGTCAT
>JAQRGC011832595.1:0-10889 GCA_028659135.1 Plantago lanceolata
ACAAGAAGCAAAGAGCAATCAAGATAAACATAATCGACATCAATAAACAATATTAACGGTAGTAGAAGGTATCACCAGATTTTCACAGCTCGGTGAAGCAATGAATTCCCGAGTAGAAGCAATTGATGACAGAAAATTAAATAGATTACCGAAATCCAACTGAAAATATAAAGTTCAGAGCTCTCCAGTATGAAATTCTCAATGAAAAAGTTAAAGAAAACTTATGTAAAGACAATGATAGATGGAAGCTATATATTGGCGTTGATGATGTAGAATCCGATTAGGGAAGTATATTGAAGTTGGTTGCCAAAAGGAATGTGAAATTTGGCCCCCAAAACACCCAAAAACACGCCAAACACGCTTCGGGCCGACATGGGCCGATTCTGGGCCGCGTGGAGCGCTTCTGGGCGCTATAGCCCTGCTCATTCCGCTACAGCGGATTTGAGTTCTTGACTGAACTTCGGAATTTTGCTGTGAAAGCGTCCGATATAAGATTTGAGATCAGGACCCACCGTTTAAAAGATCTTCGAGTTAGCTATCCATGGCCGTTTGTTTCAGATAAATCCCATTCCATATGAAGCAGTTATGGCTACAATGGTAAGACTGCACAAAACCGCCAAAACTAGTTGTGAACACAAACTTCATTGGTTGGACTTTTCAATTTTAATCCTTCACGAACCTCCATAAATCTTCACCAGACATATCTTCCATGATAACAAATGTTGTTGGACACACGTACAAGCTCCGGATCAGTTCAAGGCAATCACAATGCAATCGAACCACATTGTAATCACTTCAAAACGCACCAAAACTCACCGTTTTGTACCTAAACACCTGTGAATGTAAATAAACACAAACGTGACACAATTCTACTAAAATGCTTGCAAAAAGATACTTAAAGACTAACAAAAGGCGGCTCTAAAGACTAGAAAATAGTGTCAAAAACAGTGTCACACTCGATATATTTCAATGGATGTACGGTGTCTCTCAGGCTATGGAGAATGGGTCTTTCGGTCGTAATCCATTCCCTTATATCCAAGTGCATGCTACACATTAATTGAGACCTTCACAACCACTAAATGCTCCACAGGATCCTCTTATGCAAGCACGAAGAGTCCCAAACAGATCTATTCAAGATCGTCTTGGTAACAATGGCGAACAGCAGAATTAGAGAGATATTTGTGGTATGGGAAAGAGGACGAAGGTAGAAGTAGAAAGAATACGGCGATGGAACCTCCCATCACCCACCTTCGAGAACAGTTAGCAGAGGGTACACCTATGTCGCAGGTACATCGTCTATTTCCCCTTACTCAGCCTAAACATTGTCAACAGCCCATAGTTCAACATGTCCACTCGCATCAGCCCATTGGTCAGGGTTATTCTCACCCATCAATGGCGCAGCCGTACATCTCTAAACAACAGTTTGTACAACCTAAGTACTCGCAGCAAGTTGGAACTCATCCAGTTTCTGCTGCACAAGCCTTTAGATGCCACCGTTAAGAGAACTTCTGAATCTACAACATGGTCAAAACTCTTTGGTGTTAGCCTCAGGTGAATTCACTATCCACCAAAGAGAATTACAAGAAACTATGGAGGCTCTCAACCTTATTAGGATTTGCTTTGGATTCAAATCCTTCATGCTGTGTCATGTACACTTCCTCTTCGAGGATTCCATTAAGGAAAGCCTAATCTCATGGGTAACAAGGCTAAGGAAACCGTCAAGATCTCGAAACCTGTATCTGAAACTATTAGGGCTACGAGGAGAATTCCACATGATGTTGTCCCAGAACTCGATAAAAATCATGGTTTGAAAGGTTCAAAATAAGTTGCAACCTTCAGAACACTTGGTTACTGCAGTGTAAAAGCCATATGAGGATCTGAAGGACATTCTTGAGAAGTTCCTAAAGGAAGTTTCGAGAACAGAATCATATAAGCTCTCCGAACGAGTCAAGGCGTTGTCCCTCAACGTCTACAACCAAAGACTAGAAAACATGTTGATAGATAAGAGACAGAGAGTAAGCTAGAAGAACATAGTGAAAAATTCATCACCGCTGATGAATTCAAAAGGAATTCTATAGTTAGAGTTTTCAAAAAGGACAAGGCTGGCAAGTCTTCATCACAAAAGACGAAGTTCAAACCACGAAGGGGTCTCTTCTCGATAGAAGATAACTAGGTAACCAGGGGTACTGGGGTGTTAGGAAACTTGTACTTTTGATGTGGAATGACAGTAAGACTAAATTAGGATTAGTCCAAAGATTAGTACTCTTAAGTCCATAGGAAATTTATTAGAAGTACATTTGTACAAGAGGAACATTTCAGTAAGGGCTATTAGCTTTAATTCCTAGTAATTTGTATTAGGTTGATGATGATGTATTTGTATTTTTAAAATTTATTGAAGTACCTGATAACTCAGCAGATGAAGACTACAAGACTGAAGATCAAGTAAAATCTGAGCAAGTTATCTAAGGAATTTGACTCATGCTGATGAAAGCTTTGACTTTCAGCAACTAGTATAAATCAAGTGAAATCTATATGACATAGTAAGTTGATTTTGCTATCTTGCTGAGGACAAGTCAATTGCTGAGTAAGCAATAGAAGTCAGTTGCTGAACAAACAACACAAACAGTTGCTGACAAGCATAAAGACACTTGCTGAACAAGTAATGAGAGACTTTTGTTGATCTCTGTACTTTGATGTTTTGTCATTCAAAGTGCAATTAATGTTGCAGAAGTCGTTCTGAAGAAGATAAGAAAGAAGACAAACTTTTGCCAAGTGATAGTACAACAACATTGTGACATTCCAGTTTGCAATTTCAAGAATTTGAAATTCAAACGAACTGAATATTTCACTATAAAAGGAAGACATAGAGAAGAAGAAGATCACATAGTTTTTCAGAATCCTCATTCAAGCCTACTGATATTTCTTCTCCATTTGTTCTGAAAACCTTCCAATAATGAAGCTTATTGTTAGCTACTTGTGAAAGAGTAGAATCCTTAATTTGATTAATTGTTTCTTTCTCTTGAACTAGTTAAGTCTTGAACCTGAATCCTCCAACTGCTTACTGAAAAGTAATACAAGTTCTGATTCTCCTGCTGATTATATTAACTGCAAAGTTAATCTCTCTCAGCACCATACCCAAACACTCTCTCACCAAAAGGCGTGTTACTATAGTTATGGGGAACCTATTTAACTGGACTGTTATCAAAACCATGTTTGCCGAAGCTAAGAAAAATGCTTTAGTGGTTGAAGTGAAGTAAGGAACTTGGGAAGTTGCCTTGCTGAACTTTGTTTGGGATTGCTAGGTAGGTTTTTTAAGGAACCTCTTTATCTGTCTTAGTGAATTAAAGTCCAGGATTTGGCGAAGTGGATTAGTTGAAGGGTTACGCCACCTTCAGATACCACTATAAATTGTTTGCATTTACTTTCAGCAAGCTATCTGTTAATCTGCTCTTGCTGATTATCTCATTACTATGTACTTAAGTAAAGATTTCGCTATTTCTGATTGTTAAGTATCAACAACTACCTAGTATTTGCTGAGACCTTCTGTGTTAAACCTTGATCCCCTTTAAGTGCTCAGTATTTAAAGTATTTGCATGTTGCATTTGATTTGTTTTGTTTTAGTGATTTCAGGATGTCACATGTTGGTGATGCTCCCGTTCTAAAGCCTGAGAACTATGAAAAATGGAAGAACTACATGATGCTTCATCTAGAAGCTATCAGTGATGAAATGGTGACTGTCATCAATGATGGTCTCATCAAGATAGAAACTGTCAATTATGGTGCTTGTCTCACTTACAATGTTGAAGCCACAGTTGCTGAAAAGAACTTGGTTGTTGTTGTCACGAAGCCTAAGGATAGGAGTGGCCAGTCCTCCTGATATAGTGGTGTATCAGAAGCTTAAGGATGCCCCGACCGGGGAGACACCTATTGGGGCCTTGGAGGGTACCGTGATCGTTGATGTGGAGGATGGAGAAACCAATGCTCAAGGGCAAAAGCGGAAGGAGACAGAGCGCTCTCTGACCCGGACCCCAAGGCCCTCTACGAGGCACAGCGGTCGTGTGCCCCGACTATCTGACCTGGCTGAAACACCCTCGAGGGACGGGTATAATATCCGTCTTGCTGAGATGATTCCCGAGGAGCGCATTGCTTCTCTCCGAGAGACAAGCAATCAGGTAAATTCCTCTTCATTTCTATACAAGTCTTTCTTTATCATAGTCATATCATTAATCTAACAATAATTCATTCATCTGCAGCTCCAATATTGGTTGGCAGTGGCTACGAGTGCCGATGTCGTGGCCAGCTTGGCTCGAATCGTGGAGGAACTGACCACGAGACTGGAGGCCTCGAGGGCCCAAGCTGCCACTTTGGACTTGGAGTTGAAGGATACATCGAAGATTGCACAACTCATAGCCGCCCTAGAAGACGTACGCGCGTCACGTGACAAATGGCGCCAGGATTACAACAGGGTGGATAGGGCGTTCCTAGCTTTGGATCGAAAATTTTACGACTTTCGTACATGTATGCTCAGGTATCTGTCTGAGGCTCGTTGGGAGGCTGTGATGGATTATCTGGGGAGTTACTCATTCCGGTTCCAAGAGGTCGTACGAGAGGCGGGTCAGAAGGCTCAAGGCTTCAATGCTACGCTCCAACAGCTACAGTTCCATGGCAAGTTGCCCCAAGGCGTACTCAATCTGGGTGATTTGGGGTTGGATCCAGCAGCAGATGGATCATTCAACAAGTATGTGTTGGATCCGACCATTGACCAAGGCATTATGTCCGAGGAAGAATTCTTTCCGTTTCACGACCCTCGTGCCGCCCTAGATCGTTTCCCTCCAAGGAAATAGCTTCCGAGCTGGGTCCCTAAGCTGCTACGGCTCGGGGTAATTGATTCGATGGTTAAACTCGTGTATAGGAATGAGAAGTTCCTTCATATTCCCTACCCGTTCGTGGGTGAATCGTTCGGCTATCAGCATCCAGATTATGCTGCCAAACTTAAATGAAGAAGGCAAAGGATGATGCCTAGGACCCCGACTACATAAGAGTTCACGGCCGGGAGGACAAGGATCAAGATGCCCGCGAGAAGAAGTACTTGGTTGAGGAGCAAGCAGAGGCTTCCAAAATTGAATCTGAGCACAAGGATCGTGAGCATGCTGCAACCCAAACCCAAAACTAGGAACCTCCCCCAACTCCGACTGCCAAATGATAATCCAAGCCGGGCTATGCCCCGGGTATTTGTATTAGTACTTGAACAATTTTTCCTCTCCGTACTTGTGTTATTCTATCATTTGAACATTTATCTTGATGTTCTTCTGGCCCTCTCTTGTATGGGGGTCGTACATAATTATCATGTTTTATTAGTCAAGTCACCATCGAGTGGCTTGCAATTTTTCGAGCATCACGCTCGTAGGTTTTTTTTTTATCTATACTTGCCTTTATTTCAGCAATCAAAGCAACGTATTCCCCAACCCAGGACCTAGGGCTCCACGACCCTAACACCCGTGGTTGATGGGATAATTTATCAAGAAATATACTAAGTCCTCCCTTAGTAAAATATCGTAAACAACCATCATTGTCGTAAAGTTCCATCTTAGATCTAGTTAATAAAATCGTTTTGATCGCGAGCCCAGTACTCGTGTACTTTTGGGTTTTGCTAAATAGTTTATCGGAGGACGTATGTCCCCCCAGTTTCATAGCATGTGTATGAGACAGATTGGGCGAGCACGAGTCCCCCCAGTCGTGTCAACATGGGTCGTGAATCTTGTTATCTTTCCCATCCGGGGCCCATCCTCATGGATTACGGGCGAGAGTAGGTCCATACACATTTTCTTTGGTGGATCGATATGGATAAGTAAGTTGGTCTTTTAACTTGCCATTCATACGTCCCCCATCCTCGTGGGTGGTTAATGACTCGAGAGTCGGGAAAATTCATATGGTTCCCTTTTCTCAAGTAGGTGGGTCAGAATAGGTTAAGTTGGTTGAGGTTGTCAACCTTCTGCCTACTCGACTCGCATCCCCGTGGAAGATATGATGCATCTAAGCATCAAGAAGTCCTATCCAGGTTGCTTCTAACTCACTATCATACCCAAGTAAGAACTCATCAGTTTCCAAAAGTCGTTGCATTGATAAACATCTTCAAGTACAACTGGGGGCTTCACGGACAGTTACAAATCATCGGGACTCAAAGGTCCGGGCTCCAAAAGAAGTAGTACATCAAAACACTCTATCCTAAAAACACTGGTCTCTGGTGGGGCAACTCAAGCATAAAACTTGATCAAGTTCTTGGAGTTCCATGGCCTGCGAGCTTTCTTCCCCCGATCATCCTCTAGCTCATAGCTTCCATTTTATCTTGTAGGGGCCTTCCCAATCGTCACCCATCTTTCCAACATTGTGCAGAATACCTCTCTTCCTCAAAACAAGATCCCCGACTTGGAACTCGGAGGACTTCACGTTCTTGTTGTAGGCTCGGGCGACAATGGCTTGGTACCTAAAGATGTTGGCTAGGGTTGGTATCCTTGGACCCTCATGGTTTCTAGCACGGTCTCTACCGGGATTACAGCTTCAGAACCATATACCAAGTTGAAGGGAGTCTCTGTTGTAGCCAATTTGGAAGTGGTGCGATAGGCCTAAAGGACTCCATCTAGCTCCTCAACTCAATCTCTCTTGGGTTTGGCAACACGTCTTTCGAACATTCTCACAATAGCCCGGTTCGTGACTTCTGCCATTCCATTGGCTTGGGGCTGGCCAACACTTGTGAACCTCTGCTCAATCTTTCTCAACTTGCACCACTCTCTAACCTTGTGTCCCGAGAACTAGGTGCCATTATCTGAGATAAGCACACGGGGGAGCCCGAAGCGGCATACAATGGTGCCCCAAATGAAAGCCATGATCCTCTTCTCAGTGATAGTACTCACAACCTCTGTCTCAAACTACTTAGAGTAGTATTCCACAGCTACAATGATGAACTTCTTTTTGTCGGTACCAGTTGGGAATGGGCCAACAATTTCCAATCCCCATTGATAAAAGGGACAAGTAATAGGGATGGGGATTATTGGGGCCATGGGCGCTTGTAGAGATCGGAGCCCCTGAGATATTACTTGTAGGAGCGGTATTGGACTTTTCTTGCCTTCACTGGATCATGGGGCAAGATGCCTCGAACCAAGTAGGCTACAAGGTCCTCCATCCAGGAGACATCTTCAGAAATGCCCAACACTTGGTGTTTGCTCCTGTGAAGGAACGGGAAATCCACATTCATAAGGATCACGCCTCGGGTATCTAGGGCCCCCGAAGCGGATGCAAATCGCGCTAAGGCATCGGCCTTCTCATTTTGTTCTCGAGAAAACTTTGAAAGTTGGAACTCCTCAAAGCCTTCCGCCTCCTTCTTCAAAACGGCTAAGTACTCAACCATGGATGCTTGTTTGGTAGCAAAAGCTCCTGAGTAGTGAGATGACACAAGTTGGGAATCGGTTGAAGCATGGAGCATCTTGGCATCCAATGCCCTAGCCACTTTCATACCCGCATGAAGGGCTTCATACTTCGCTTCATTGTTAGTAGCCTTGAAATCCAAAGTGATGGCACATTGGAGGGTTGCACCCGAAGGGCTAGTGAGGTAGATTCCTATCCCGGCGGAGCAATCGACCTGTAACTCCCACACATCTCCATGATCTATGAGTTCTCTTTTATTGGAAAAGGGTTCCTCGTTCTCTCCTAGTCTGGCACTAGGGAGCTTTCTCTTCTCAGAGGTTGGGGCATGAGCCATCTCTGATTCATCAAGTAGGAACATATCCACGTCCTTGTCGAGGACTCCAACTATCGCGTTGGAAGTTGTCCCGACATTTTCATCGATGATCATATCAACTGGGCCTTCTATGGTGCCCTGGATCTTGGCATGTAGCTCGGGGTTCTCCCAAGCAAGATCAGAGGTTTGATCTTGGGAGTCCGAGGGGTATGTGGCTCGGAAATCCGCCAATACTTGGGCCTTCTTAGAAGGTTGGACCCCGAAACTCAATATCAAACTCGGTAAGTTCTATAGCCCACTTCGCCATTCTCTTGGATGTATACGGATTTCCAAGAACTTGCTTCAAAGGTTGACTTGTGAGCACAATGATCTTGTCTGCCCCAAAGTAGGGTTTCAACTTTCTCGCCGCATGGACTAGGGCCAAGGCATACTTTTCAATCTCCAAGTATCTAGTCTCCGCAGGGGTTAGAGACTTGCTCAAGTAGTAGACCAGGAGGCTTTCATTTGATTTGATCTTCACTAGCACCAAGCTAATCGTAAGGTCGGAGATAGCCAATTAAAGGTATAGTGGCTCCCCTAGCTCGGGCTTTGCAAGTGGAGGGGGGTTTTGCAAGTAATCCTTCAACTCTTCAAATGCTACTTGGGATTCCTTTCTCCAAGTGAAGACATCCGTCGTCTTAAGTGCTTTGAAAAAAGGCAAGTTCTTCTCGGCGGATCTTGAGATGAATCGACTATGGCCTACCACCTTTCCCACCAATTGTTGAACCTCATGAAGGTTAGTGAGGTGGGATAACTCTTGTATAGCCCTTATCTTTTCCGGGTTTGCTTCGATGCCTCTCTCAGTCAACATGTATCCTAGAAACTTTCCCCCCTTCACGCAAAAGGTACATTTGGCGGGGTTGAGCTTCATGCCATATTTCCTCAAGATAGCAAAGCACTTGGTGAGATGTGCTATGTGTTGGTAATCTTCCTTGATCTTAACGAGCACATCATCAACATAGACCTCAATGGTTTTTCCTAGCTCCTCGGCGAACATCTTGTTCATGCACCTTTGGTAAGTGGGTCCCGCATTATTTAGGCCGAAGGGCATAAAATTGAAGCAATACACGGCTCCATCAGCAAAGAACGGGGTCTTCTCAACATCTTCTTTAGCCATCTAGATTTGGTAGAAACCTTGATAGGCATCAAGGAAGCTAAGTAGGGCGCAACCAGAGGTAGAATCAACTAGCAAGTCAATTCTTGGAAGAGGATATGGATCTTTGGGGCGATACTTTTTTAGGCGAGTAAAGTCATTGCACATTCTCTACTTGCCCGGTGCCTTTTGTACTAGCACCACATTGCAAAGCCATTAGAGTATCTAACTTCCTTGATGTGCTACGCCTTGAGTAGGCGTGCAACTTCCGCGGCTATGATCTCATTATACGCGGCACTAAAGTCTCTTGTCCTCTGTCTCAAATGGGTAACCTTGGGATCCATTTTGAGACGATGCACTGCAACTCTTGGGTCAATTCCCTTTAGATCTTTGGTGCCCCAAGCAATCACATCCGTGTTTTCTCTAAGGAACTCAACAAGCTTGAGATCCACCTATTGGGACATCTCACTCCCACTCCGGGCCACCTTCTCGAGGTAACCTTCAACTATCTAAAATTCGCGGATTGCCTCTCGGGGCTCGATCCGGTTTTCTTGGAGACGGCGTCTAGTGGGAGTGGGAGCACATGGTATTTCCAGGATGACCTTGTATTCTTCATGTTCCTTGGGCTGGGGCTCCCCATTCTCCATCATGAGAATCTCCGGGAGTCCCCCCATGTGACTTAGAACCATGAGTTCTTCTTCGGACTCTTGATTGAAATGCCTTGTGGATATGGAATAACACTTCCAAGCCATATTTCTATCTCCAATGACTTCTCCCAATCCACAAGGGGTGGGAACTTCATCTTGTTGTGGAAGGTGGAGGGTATGGCCTTAAATTGATTTATCCCGGGGTGACCAAAGAGCACACAATAGTCGAATGGTATACCCACCACCATAAGAGTAAGGAGTTGTGTGGCTCTCGTGGGTACATCTCCCATAGAAACGACTATGTATAGGGCTCCAAGGGGCTTAACCGGCCCTCCGCCAAATCCTTTGAGTGCTCCAACTACTGGAGTGATCCCCTTGGTGCTAACCCCCATCTTGGCAAGAGTGTCGTTGAAGATGATGGTGCATGAGCACCCGGTGTCAATTAGGACCTTGGAAACAGTGAAGGTCGCAATATGGATGGTGATCACCAAAGGCATGTATGGGTTGAGAACCTCCCATCCTCCGGCACAAGGAGCTGGAGCCTCACTCTCATCAAAAGAGATCATGTTGGTGCCTTTGGGGATGTTGGGGTAGTAAGCCTTATCCATGCACAAAATATGCTAAGCGGTTCTTTCCCTGGCCTTCCTAGGGCTACCACCAGCTGGACCTCCCCAGATGGTGTTGATATGGCCGCAGTATGGAATGTTGTTTATATTGTTGGGATCCAACCCTTCCGACATCTCATCTTGGACCTCGGGCTTTATGATCTCGGGTTGTACTTGAGGGTTAGGCCCTCCAACAGGTGGTGGAGGCAACTGAACCTGGGTGTTACTTGGGGCACCATTGGCTACGTGCTCCAAGAGTTTGCCATTTTTCACATTATTTTCAATTTCGTTCCTCAAGTTGGAGCAAGCATTGGTATCATGGCCATTGCTCCTATGGAAGTTGCAAAACTTCTTGGTGTTGGGATTGATACGATCTCCAGGCATCTTGGGTGGATACTGGATGGGCATGTTGCAACTTTGCATGATTGGGAGGATCTCGGATCTAGGATTCGACTCCGTGAACTCAGTAAATCCTGGGGCCTTGGGGGGCCTAGGAATCCCATCATATCTTGGCTCATACTTAGGTTTTGGCTTTGGGCGCTGAACCTTAGGCGCGGGGTTTTCTTTCTTGACAATAGTTCTGGCACGGATGGGGGTGAACTTCTTGAATTCTTCCAAGTCTATGAATCTGTCACAAATATCCTCAAAATCCTTCCCGGACTTGGGTCACATAGAGGATATCCACCCTCTTATCCACAGTATGAGTCTCAACTTGCTCCGCCACCTTACAAAATCTCCCAAGGAAATCTCTAAGACTTTGGGCAATGGAT
>JAQRGC011832872.1:0-20747 GCA_028659135.1 Plantago lanceolata
AAAGTGAAGAAAACTAAAATCATGTAAATATTATTTAACTTATTTAGTATTTTTTTTTTTTGAAAGGAAATAGTCTTGCATTACGATAATTTAAAGAGTTACATGCCTAAAATAGGTTCCCAAATCATGTTTTAAGCGTACAGACAACCATTGGGGAGACAAATCCCACACAAAATGATCACAATGTTTGTTCAAAATGTTGCTTCCAAAAGTACGCTTTCTTCCTTCCTTAGCAAGGTAGTCTGCAGCTCCATTGACCTCTCTGTACACGAACTGAACTTGAACTTCCTTCATTTGGTCTATCATTGCCTTGGCATCATCCAAGATGGAGTCTTGATGAGGATTGGCCACCCCTTGCTTGCTGAGACAAGATATGAGGAACATAGAATCATTTTGTATTACTAGGCTGGAAATATTAAGAGGCATGCATAGTTGTAGTCCTAATTTAAACGCATAAATTTCAGCAGTGTTATGATCAGTGGTGCCCAAATAAGTGGCACTAGCACGTATAAATTGTCCTGTATTGTTCCTAAGTATGCATCCAGCCCCAGCAGTCTTTAAAGAGTAATCAACTGAACCATCTATATTAAGTGCTATCATGTGTGCAGGGGGAGGGTTCCATTTGCAGGGTTTAAGTGTCAAATTTTTAGGACTTTTTGATTTCTGGGATGATTCCACTTCCCTTATCAAACTGGCAAAAGAGTAGTTAAATTGTGTGGCATAAAAAATAGTCCCAGAAAAAATAAAGTTGTTCCTTTGGGACCAAACTTTCCAGCAAAAAAGAATAGCATGCAGTTGTTTGTGTTTGCAAGAATTGGTTCCAAAAATTATATCAGCTGTGCTATTCCATAACATTCTACCCTGATGTTGCATTATCCAACTTCTAATGGATTCAAAAACAGGACAATCAAAAAATAAATGTTGTGCAGTTTCTTCACCATGCTTACACATAGAACAAATATTAGAAGAAAGGATGCCAAATTAAAAAAGTCTACTAGCTGTGGGTAATCTATCCAGAATTGCTAGCCAGACAAAAAATTTAAATTTTGGAGGGATATCCATTTTCCAAAGATTGTTCCAAGGCCAATGCAAATCAGTGCCCTTCTCTGTGGTAATAAGATGATTATAAGCACTTTTGATAGAGAATTGGCCATTTTTACTAGCATTCCAAATAAAATTATCAGACATATGTAAAGGGGATAGGGGTAAGCCCATGATTTCTTCTACAATCTTAGGAGGTAGAATTTCCTGTAGCTTGTGTCTGTTCCAGGAGTGATTTGCAATAACACTCTCTACTGTGATATTGGCCTCAATATTTTTGTTTGTGTAATCTTTCAAAACTTTAGAGTGTAACCATTTGTCATACCAGAGACTAGTCTGTGTACCAGATCCCACATGCATACCCAGACAATCCTTAAATTCTTCTTCTAATTTTATCAGATTTTTCCAGAACCAGCTATTCTGGGGCTTTGCTTCAGCTAGGAGGACATTTGTATGAGGGAAGTACTTAGTCTTATAAACCTGACTCCAGAGAGTATTAGCTTGTGTCAGCAATCTCCAAAGGTGTTTAAAAGAGTAGGCTTTATTAAGAGTAAGTAAATCCCTAATACCTAGCCCTCCAAGGCTTGTAGGTAAACAGACTTTGCTCCATTTCACTTTTCCTTTGGAATACCCTTGTTGTTTGGCATTCCAGAGGAAATTTCGATTTATAGCATTCAGTCTATCAATACAACTTGTAGGAATAGTTGTAATAGACATTGTGTAGGAAGGAATAGTTGTGGTTACAGCTTTTATAAGGGTAGTTTTCCCAGCATATGATAGATATCTGGCATACCAAGCATTAAGCCTGTTCATAACTCTATTAATGACTTGATCAAAAAGATCTCTTTTCTTATGTCCAAGCAAGAAAGGTAGGCCTAGATATCTATCTTCTCTTTTATTTGGTATAACAACTGACTTCCTAGTTAATCTTTGTTTAATGTTCACAGGTGTGTTGGGGGAAAAAAGGATTCTGCTTTTTTTCCAACACACATTTTGTCCTGAAGCAGATGCATAAGTTTGCAGACAATTACTCACAGTTTTGACATTTTTGTAAGTGGCCTTGCCAAAAATTAAGCAATCATCAGCAAAACATAGCATAGGAATCAGTGGTCCATTTGTTGAAGCTTTTAAAGGTATAAACTCTTTCTGGTGTATTTTTCCTAGTACCAGATGAACTAATAGTTCTTGGCACAATATAAAAATATAGGGAGATATAGGATCACCCTGTCTAATGCCTCTAGATGGAGTCCAAACTTATTTAGTATTTACTTGACTACATGTATTATAATGCAAAAAAATTAAAAACATATATATTGGTAAGACATGCGGCGGGTGGCGGGTTGTCAACCGTCCAACCGACCCGCCTCTTGGCGTGTGACAATATTTAACCGTTGTGGTTTTTAAAGAAGAAAATTCAAACCGTAAAAGGCGGTTAACCGGCGAGGCAAAATGACATGTGGGCGGGCGTGCATTCGATTATTTTTTATATACATCCCTAATAATCATTACGACTAGCTTGAGTATCCCAAACATAGACACGTTGTCAAAATTTTGTTACCCTTACTTTTCAAATGTACGTACATGTCTTACTTTAACATAATATACATAGTACTAATTTGTACATATAGTTCTAAAGTTCTACCAAAAGTAAATTACTCTTAGGTCACACACTAACAAGTTGTAACCCTCATTTTACACCACTCTTAATATAAATCCTCAAAAGTTTATCACCCCTACAAACAAAAAGTAACCTCACAAGTCACAACTCACAACTCACAAACCCAATTGCCCCCCCTCTCTCTCTCTCTCTCAAAGAAAAAAGAAACAAAATACACAAAACGCAAAAATACTCTTCTCTTCTTCCTCTTTGCAACAACAAACAAACCTCATCGAACAATCACACACATACACACACAGATTCTCGATCGAATTCGATTTCTCCAATCCTTTTCACCATCCTCTAATCCACCACCTGTTTCATCTCCTCCAATCCTCGTAACACCGAGCCCAAAGCGAGCCTCTATTTCCATTCTGTAACGCAACCATTTTCACTCCTGTTCCCAAAACGGTATCGTATTTGAAAGGGTTTATTTTCCCGCCGCCGGGTTTACCTTTCACCTGCCGTAGCCAATCCACCGGCGTTTGGCCGACTGCTGTTGCGGATTTCCGATTCTACCCTTGACCGATTTTTACATGCTTTTGTTTTTTTTTTTTGCCTAGACAGAGGTCAGTTTCTGTTTCTGGAATAGAATCGGACAATCAGCTTAGCTTTTGATCACTGAATTTCGTTTTTAATAGTTAGGTTAGGGTTTTGTTTCGATTTCGATTTAGGGGTTTTGGATTGTGTATGCTGTATGGACCGATTACGAGTGCTGTGTGACCGATCCATACATTTCTGTTTGAATTTTGTCAACGTGTAGACGTTAGCTCAAACTGTTGTGTAGTAACGAACAGTATTTTAGAAGCTCTTTGAATAGATTAATCGCATTACGTTTTCTTCGTTTTGATTTGGTGATATATTATCACTGAATTTGCTTTGCCTGTGACAGCTTTTGAGAGAGAGTGTCTCGAATACATAACGCGGTGGTTGTTGTCCGTGTTGGGGAACTGCAAACACGTCCATGCAAGCAGTAGGGCATGGATTATAGGAACTTTGCATCAAACGACGAAAACCATCAGCATATACAACAGTTGAATTATAACTCCGGTAGAATCAGTGGGGACGTAGACTACAATAACGGCGAGATAGCAGAGCCTACACCCGTTCAAGACGCTGGAGCAGATGATTATAGTAATAGACATGTAGGAAATATGGATCCTCAAACCAGGGGAGCAAATACCGGTGAGAAATGGGGTTCGAGTTTCTGGAAGGATTGCCAGCCCACTACATCACGCGGAGCTTCAGAGTCTGGAGAGGGGAGTAAGAGTGGATCAGAGTATAAAGGGTCGGAAGGGGAAGCGGAGGAAGAGTCTGATGGAGCAGAGGATGCGATGGAATATGAAGGTCATGACATTAGGCATAAAAGAGCGTCAGGTAAAGGACATCAAGCAGTTCCGGCCGACGAGATGTTATCCGATGAGTATTACGAACAGGATGGTGATGATCAGAGTGACTCTTTGAATCATCATAAAGCAGTGAACCACTCAAGTAGGTTTGGTTCGAAACCGCCTCCTCGTTCTACTGGTCCTGGTGGTAAATTTAGGAAACCAAAGGGGCTGAAAGATAACAAATATGACGATGAAGATGGTGATTATGATGATGATGATGTAGATGGTAATTGCTGCTTAGCAGCTTTTTAACACTGCTGATTTTGTCACATTACACATAATGAGTTTATCAACAATAGACCAGCTTCTGTTTTAAAATATGCGCAGTTTCAATATTTTCTGTCGTGTTGCTTGCAGAAGATGATCCAGATGATGCCGACTTCGATCCTGATTATGGTGCTACCACAAGCGGGCGCAGGGAAATCAAGGTTGTTAGTCATGAACTAATCTAGTCATTGAATATTTTGTATGTAAATCAAGGCTGTCAATTAACTAAATAATCTAGTCTTTAATTTCCGTGTATTGCTATCTCAATAGAATTTTATAGATCCAGAGAGTCTAACAGGGGCTTCTCTCATCTTATTTTATTGCCTGCAAGATGAAAGAAAGTTAAGTGGTTTTCCATCCATTTGCAGGACAAAGACGATGATTGGGGTGCTGGAGAATCTGAGGAGGATAATGTTGATGAGGATGATTTTGATGTATCTGATGATGATGAACTTTATCCAAATAAAGGCAGGTCCAAACAACTAGCTAAAGGTGGTCGTAATATGAAGTTCAGAAGGGAAGCAAAGTTACATGCACCACCTAGTCGGCGAAAGACAGGTAGAGCTTTAGAGGAGTATGAGGAAGAATCATCTGATGAAGACTCAGAAAATGACAGTTTGGATGATTTTAGAAGTACTAGAGGGAGAACTGGACCTAGTCGTAGAAAGAATGGTGGTCGGTCTGCTCCTGTTAATGTTTCAGAGAGGAACAATGAACCTCGGACATCAACTCGTTCAACAAGGAAAGTGTCGTATGTTGAAAGTGATGACAGCGAAGATGCTGATGAAGGCAAAAAGAAGAACCAAAAGGTTTGTTTATGCTATTGAATTTTGTGTTTGGATCTGGAATGGAGCACTCTTATAGAGCCATTGTAATTTATGCAAAATAAAACTTTCTAATACATGCACTTATGCTTGGAATTGTCATTCGAACTGTATACTTGTAGCACGTAATGTCCCACTAATTTATCTGATTTGTCTTCAAGCGATTATGTGGATAGCAATATGTTCAATTTCTCTGAATGTTTTATAATTTTCAATTTTGGGATGTTGAGTTGTTTACTAATGCTTTGTTAAGGAGGAGATCTTAGAAGAAGATGGTGATGCAATTGAGAAGGTATTATGGCATCAGCCAAGGGGATTGGCTGAAGAAGCCGAAAGGAATAATAGATCAACTGCACCTGTGCTGTTGAGCGGTTTGTACGAATCAAAGCCAGATTGGAATGAGATGGAGTTTCTAATAAAATGGAAAGGGCAGTCCCATTTACACTGTCAATGGAAGCCATTTTCTGATCTGCAGAATGTAAGTAATTGGTAGTAGTTGCTTCATAAAAAATTTCAGAGCTCATACAGGTTGAACTGGACTGTTATGTTTTAGTACTACGGTATACATTTGTAATAATAGTTGCTGTGTTTTTCAGCTGAGCGGATTTAAGAAGGTTGTAAATTACACCAAGAAAGTAATGGAAGATGTGAAATACCGAAGGGCAGTATCTCGTGAGGAGGTATAGATAATTATCTTTGTTGTCATGATCTTTTAGTTATATTTTTAGGTGTATGGTAATATTAAGTACAAGAGCACACCTTTTTTATCAACGGTTTATGCCTGTTGGTAATCATAACTGCATACTTGATTTCTTAATATACTCTTTGCGTTTTGAAGTGAATAATGTTCATGACTAGGTTTAGTAAGCTCATCAATAGTTAGCTGCACTTCTTTAAGAACAACTTTGCTGATTTGTTATGATTTTTCTACTTTGATGAAAGGATACACGTAATCCCTCCGCCCTAGACTAATGATCGCATGGGGTAAACAATACAGAGTTTAAGAAATGAAAGCATGGATTAATGTTGTATATGGGGGTATTGTTTGAACAATGAATGAATATACCATTGATGAAGTGTGGTTAAGTTTTAAATATGTGGGTGTGGTAGGGGTAACTATATGTAAAAAAAAATGGAATCAAAGATTGATGTGGGCGCCAAATCATGGAAGGTATAAACATTAATCTTGGACGCAGGGTGTGTGTGTGGTTATCAAATTGAGCCTTACTGTAAATTCCAATAACATGTGCCTGCAGAACTTATCTTGTTTGACATTAGTATGGCGTTGGCATCTAACACTGGAAGTATTGACTTGAATGCATATGTAAGGTGGGGTTCTGATAGATACCCAGATGTATAATTTAGTAAATCAACCTGAACTTCCTTAAATGCCCAAGCCTAAGTTCTGTAGTTTTCGGCTTCTTTTTTTATTTTTCCTAAGATCTTATCACTCCCCAACCATGCCGTCAGTTTTCAACTTTTAATGTTCTCTGAAAGTGAAAACATGAGTTGCTCTCTTAAGTCTGCACGAGCCAACTGCCTTACGCTGTTCTTTAACGTTCAATTGGTTGGTGTGTGTGCTAGATTGAGGTAAATGATGTTAGCAAAGAGATGGACTTGGACATAATTAAACAAAACAGTCAGGTATGTTCTTCTGCACCATTATCTGAGTTCATTTTTATGCCAGTTTACTTGATTTACCTTTATGTTAATGATTTTTGTTTTGCTAATTCAGGTGGAGAGAGTGATTGCTGACAGACTGACCAAAGATAGTTTGGGTGATGTGGTGCCTGAATATTTGGTTAAGTGGAAGGGATTATCTTATGCCGAAGCTACTTGGTAAGTGGATATGTGATTGGATTGCTTTGACTGTTTGCCTCATCTTATCATTGAACTGTATATGCTGTTTTGCACATGTTTTTTTTCTGTGGGATTTAGGTTGACAACCTTGTTTTGGAATTTTGTGCCAACATCAATATCCGTTTTGCAACCATAAAGTCTACATCTCTTTTTTTTTTTAATATATTTTAGGGAGAAGGATGTGGACATATCATTTGCCCAAGATGCTATTGATGAGTATAAGGTATATTTTCTTATCACCTATGCTTTAGGTTGGTGGTTCTCATGATTTCCTTGACATTATTGGGTTGTAATTATCATGTTACTGTGTTTACATCTAAATTTGACTGTTAACATTAATTAAATTCTCTTGAAGACTACAACTCTGTTGATCCTGTGCAATCTAATCAAGCGTTTGAAAGGTCGTAACACTATTTTATCAGCTAGTTTGTTAGGGTTATACTAGATGATAGATAAGGAAATGGTCTCTGGACCATTATTATCTTCTCTGTTGAGTAATGAACCATTAATCTGCAAAACTTGATACCTGCGGATGTATCTTGATCTAAGGCTAACATCAGCGTTTCAACTTCTCTCCTTTAGCTTGTCCTTTTGCTATTCAGCTATTCAGAGGCTTTGAGTTTCATTAATAATTTAATTTAGATTTTATTTTGAAGTAGTTAAACTATATTGAAGCCCAAGAAAGTTTGTACACATTTAAGAGGGGCATAATACCCAAATGGCCAAATATAAATATAGTACAGAACTCACTAATGTCAATACATGTGAAAAACACTAAAAGAGCAATGTTTCTACAATGGTGGAGGAACTAGTAGACTCTACATGAAGACTATATGATCTAGCTAGAAGCCCAGAATAAAGCTATCTCAAATCTCTATAAGTCCAATGAACAAAGCATGAATTCCAGCCGCAACTCTCTTTCAAACCTGGCCCATAAATCATGATAGGACAGAGACTACCCCGGACTGGGTCAGTCATTGATTTTTGGGTCCAGATAGCTAGCTTTTATTCTCATTGTAGTGCGAGTCTTTGGGTTTCAACTTTCAATCGTGTCAGCTTTCTGTGAAATATTAGTTTGGACGGGGGCTTCCAAATACGTCGTAAGCTAAACTGGTACTGTCGATGCACAGCAACCTGTTGCACTCAGACGAGACAAATTCGCAGAAAACAAATAAACAAGATCTCAAGTTTTGCAGGCCCTGTGCAACAAAGTCCTCAGTATCCTATACCTCAGTAACACCAGCACTAATCTATTCTTTACACAAACAGGAAAATATTTGCATGAGAATCACCCAGTATATCTTATTTATATTAACACAGCAGAAAACTTACTCACAGGCCCAGAAATGTAAATTATCCATCACCTATAACCTAAGCGCAAAATCACCGTAAATACGGAAAACATGGTGCACAGGGGAGGAGTCTCAGCACGGGTACTGCTCAAAGAAGTTTGCAGGGGAATCTGCATGCATCAAATAGAAAAAAACCGGTGTAACATCTCAGCATCAACACATAAGATATAGATGCAATAGGATAGATCTATACCAGCGATTCTTTTCCTTAACCAGATTCTGAATTTTAGTAAATAAATTCGAGGCTATGTAATGGCAAACAAGGGCAGGATTATAGACAACTGCCTGAAATACCGTTTCATTCCTGAATTTCCAAATTGCTTCAACCACAGCGCAAAACACAGCAGCTCTAATATTAAACAAGCTTTCTTCCTTTCTTAGTCGCAGAGCGGAAGAGTGAGTCCCTTTAATGATACGATTCTTAGGCAGGCTTGTTTTGAAGTTAATGACCCGAAGACAGCTAGTACTATAAGTTGCTTATCATTAGTGTTCTTGTACATTGTAGGTCTAGGCAGCTGTGAACTTATGTGTGTTTTCTGTGCGAAACCATCTTTGCGTCTATGTTTAATGTTAGAACTTGGCGTTTAGCCCCAAAGGAGTGAGATCTTCAGGATCAGGATAAACAAGTTGATTTATCTTCACTATTCATTTTCGCCTTTTATGTTCCCAATTGGTTGCTGAAGCCAGAAAGTTGAGAGTTGATGATTGAGAGGTTATACATTAAGTGGCATTGGCCCAAATGTTCTTAAAAATACACAGTAGAAAGTATAAAGGTTAGTGGAGTTGGGAGTTAGTAGAAGCTGATGTACACAGTCACAGATATCTTTGATGGGGACAATTTCACTTGTGTGGAATATCTCTCACTGGATGTCATTGTCATAACCTCTGAACACCATCTTTTAGATTAACTAGTAGTATGTCATATTGCCCCTTATGTGTAGCTGGAAATAGCCAGGGGTAATTGCCAAAGAAGGCATTCAGAAATGAGTCATCTCTTTCTAGCATATTATCATGGGATATGTTTCAAATTAATTTTGTATATTAGAAATATTTAAACTCTATCCTCCACAACGGAGAATAAAAAAGGACGGGGAAGAAATTATGTTTGGGCACTACTAAGCTATCGTCTAGTGTTCATACAATATTGTTCCACTTATTTTACTTATTCCATGCCTTGTATATTATGAAATCTTCCAGCCAGTTTGTGGTAAATGTGTTTTTTTTTTCTTCAAGTTTCGCGTTTTGACTGTGGCTTATCTTATTATATATATAAATTGTGACCGTGCAGGTTCGAGAGGGTGGAATAATGGTACAAGGGAAGACTGTCGATATGCAGCGCAAGAAAAGCAAAGGTGTTTACTGTACTACATTTATGCTATCCATTTGCTGCTAAGCTAGGTGTATTTTTCAGTTTGTGAGATTTTGTACTTGAAGCAAGAGAAATATGTTTAAGTTAAAATTGCAGTTGGTGACATGACATTTTGTTCGAAATATCTTTCTTGTATTGTTTTTATACAAACTTGTTTCCTCTTATGTAATGTGCGTATTTTTTAATATACTTAGAACCATGCTTTCTTAAATGGGGTGCTTCTTTTGTTCAGGAAGCCTTAGGAAACTTGATGAGCAGCCTGAGTGGTTAAAAGGTGGGAACCTTCGGGATTACCAGCTTGAAGGTCTTAACTTCTTAGTTAACAGGTGCGGACTTATTCCTGGTTTTGTCTCTATATTGCAGTTTTCATAGTTATGATAATTATTTGTTTCCTACTTGCAAGATTGTGATCGGTGACTTTTTGCAGAACAGCTGGAGAAATGACACAAATGTTATATTAGCTGATGAAATGGGTCTCGGTAAAACTGTTCAGTCAGTTTCAATGCTTGGCTTCCTGCAGGTATTTACTTTCATGTTGTTGCTCAACTTTTTTGATTTTCTCTATTTATGATACTTGTATATTTAATTTGACAGAATGCCCAGCAGATCCAAGGACCATTTCTTGTGGTTGTTCCCCTATCTACTTTGTCTAATTGGGCAAAAGAATTTAGAAAGTGGTTGCCAGACATGAATGTCGTTATATATGTTGGAACGCGTGCTAGCCGTGAGGTAGATAAAATTCTTTTGAGCCTATCTCTTGCTGGATTTTTTAGCACTTAAAAGTATAAATGCTGCTCTTAAATGGTTCGTTGTGGATTTTAATATGTCATTTCTTAGCTACAATTGATTGGTTGCCGTTTGTGCTTTATGACCCCCTAGTTAGCTGTAGAAGGGGATCCTGATTCTATCTCCTGTGTCTATTTTTTCATGTTGGGAAGAGAAATCTCTGGAAATTAATTGATCTGTATTTTTCTTCTGAGCTGAATTCGTCATGGCTGCGGTTTCTCTTTGCTCTGCTTTTAAATTAGGAGATTGTCCAAAAGAATGTTACCCTTAATCAGAAATTGAAGATTCCTATGGTTGTAATAATGAACTACATCTAGGTTTTAACTTTTGCTTGGATGTTATTTAAAAAAAAAGTTTAATAAATTATGCTGTGATTTTAATTATTTTCCTTGATTATTTCTGCCAGTAGAATTTAATAGTGTTAGTATTACTTGTTTCTACCCAAATAAAAAATCTCTATTTATTTTCTAGTTCTCTGGGATAACATAGGAATAAATGGACATTTAAATAGATACTCACTCTGTCGCAGACTGATGCCAAATTTCGTTGTGGGCACGGAGATTAGGTATAAGGTAAAACTAGAGGGAATAAAGTGAATAATTTAGTGTACATGGGTGTAAAGCATGCCAAAAATGGAAACATGACATTTTTATTGGTACATATATGAATGGAATATGTGACATTTTGTTTGGGACAGTGGGAGTGTTTGACAATTGTAGGTGAGCTGATTTGAGGCTTGTTAAGGACCCCAATTATCGGATGGGATATGACTTGAGCGATTATAGAGAAAATTCAGGAACTCTACAATGTGAGCTCTAACAATGATTAGTAACACTTCAAATCTATGTGAGATTAGTGATGATTAGTACAGTTCCTATTTCACGTTGATTATTCCCTATAAATCAATCAGATTCATCTGTTGCAAATGTTCTGTACATGCTTATTTTAGTGGAGTACTACATGCTTGTTCTGGGTGCGCAGGATGTACTTGTAGCAGAACTTTAAAAGAATTGGATAATCCATTTGTCTCTTTTAAATGTTAAGAGTGAAAATAGTGTTCAGATATTGATCTTCTTGTTTTTATGAGAATCCATTGTGAAGGTGCATGCACCTAACCTATCCCGTGTTCTGTTTTTTCATTATTCGAGTGTTTTCTATTTAATTGCAGGTCTGTCAGCAGTACGAGTTTTTCAATGATAGAAATCCAGGCAGAAATATAAAGTTTGAAGCACTCCTAACTACATATGAGGTTTTATTGAAGGATAAAGCTGTCCTGTCAAAGATAAAGTGGAACTACTTCATGATTGATGAAGCACATAGGTTGAAAAATAGTGAGGCGTCTTTGTATACCACATTATTGGTATGATGAGTTTTCAAATTGAATCTGCCTTTTTCCTTTGCTGCCTTGTTACTCAAACATTTGACTTGTTCATACAGGAATTTAGCACGAAGAATAAGTTGCTAATCACCGGTACCCCGCTGCAAAACAGTGTTGAAGAGCTATGGTATTTCAAATAATGTTCTCATGAATTATGCTGTTCAGTTCATATTACTTTGCATACATCAATTGATAAGATGATTAATTTCCAATTCTTTTTAGCAAAATGGTTCCCCAGTTTTAGTGAGATCTTTTGAAGAACATTTAGAAAATTCTATTTAGATGCTTGTCGACAATCATTTGGTTTATTTCAGTTTTGTTGACTTCGTTATTCAGCCAGACAAATTATCTTGGATTTCAAACATTGCTGAATTGTCATTTTACTCCACAATTGCAGGGCATTGCTTCATTTTCTTGAGCCAGACAAATTTAGGAGTAAGGATGAATTTGTACAGAGGTACAAGAATCTTAGTTCATTCAACGAAATAGAGGTATTACTATATGCACATATAATTAATTTTCATTTGGATATCTGCATCACTTTGATTTGACAATACTTCTACAACGTGTTTTTTTTTCCCATTTCTAACTAGCTTGCCAATTTGCACTCGGAGTTGAGACCCCACATACTAAGACGAGTTATAAAAGATGTAGAGAAGTCTTTGCCGCCAAAAATAGAGCGAATTCTCAGGGTTGAAATGTCTCCCCTGCAGAAACAGTGAGTGCTTCGATTCCTATTCATTCATGGGCATGATTTATTCGTTATTTAATTCTGAAATAAAAAATTTCAGGTATTATAAGTGGATTTTGGAACGCAACTTTCAAGATTTGAATAAAGGGGTCCGTGGCAATCAGGTCGGTATCTTGGTTGAATCCTGTCGGTTGATCTTGGCAACAAAGCTTATGCTGCCACTAGTATTTTGTTATCTGATCATCCTTCTATCTGTGCAACTTTTTTGGTGCTATATGGCTATATGACTATCTGATTCTCCATCATTCACTACATCATGATTTAGTATTGAATCTGATTGTATATAGGCTTATGCTCACCTTTAAAGTTTGTAGGCATGTCGCATACAATTTCTGTTGCCACAGTTGCTTATTTTAAATGTTTTGTCAACCTGAAGAACATAGTTTGGTAGAACTTCTCACGGTGAAGTTGCTAAAATATGCAGGTTTCGCTTTTGAATATCGTGGTGGAGTTGAAGAAATGCTGCAATCATCCATTTCTATTTGAAAGTGCAGACCATGGTTATGGTGGAGATATTAATATCTTGGGTAGCACCAAGCTGGAGCGAGTAATCCTAAGTAGTGGGAAGCTGGTGATACTTGATAAGCTTCTCAATAGATTGCATGAGACGAAACACCGGGTGTTGATATTTTCTCAGGTTTGTGAAATTTTGTCAATAATGCTTGGTATTTTACTGTTCACATGAGGGATTTACCGTCTCCCTTAGTATAGTATATTCTGTGATAATATTGGCATGTTTAGGAACATGAGATGTAGTGTTGCTATTCTCAAGTTTGTCTGAGCTTCAAAGATGTGGATAAATCTATTGTTGCAAACTTTGCAGCTTAGAAGTTGCTCTAAGACCTGTTAGAAATGGGCGTTGGCCTATATTACGGTTGTTCTTCAGCAAGATGATCCTGTATACTAGTTAAGCCCATCCATGTGGGGTTGCCCGATGTCATTTGCATAAAAACTGATTGTACTTGCCTTTTCATGATTCCCACAAGATCTTTATGCTTGGGAACATTCCCGTGGCAAACTTCTCCACCTCACTTTATTTACAGTTACAAACATTATCGTGTATCACCATGGCGGCTTGTCAAGGGGGGCTACTCCAGAACACAGGCACCATTTCCTGCTAAGCCCTATTACATTTTCCTTTTTTTTTTTTTTTTTTTGAAACGGCAAATCTGACTATCCTATCCTACTCCTTATAACTCCAAATACACCCACCCACCTTATAACTTTAAATATACCTAAACGCACCTTATGCTACTCCAGCACCTTATTCGTTATTACATTTTTATTTTCTTTCTCCGTAACATTTTTTTTATTATGTGGGGTAGCTTTGAAGCATAAAGCAAGAAGAGAATGCGAGATTTGGTTGTTAGTAACTTGGCTGACATGGGCTTGAACCTGGCCATATTTATTACCTAAATATATTCCAGCAAACTTCTGGCTGTTAAATGAAGAATTCTGTATGCTAGAGTGTTTTTGTCTGTGTTTCTACTCTGCCGCTTGCAATTGCCAAAGATTTTCCAGTGAAGTTCTGGGTGATGGATTGTTTTATCTGTGTCAACGTCTTCACCTTGTTTCCTCCAAATTTTGTTTGGCTAAAAACAATAGTATCTGTTTTTTTGTCTTCAAATTCTTTACCTGCCACTTAACTAGACACCAGATCCCTTATACAAACTTCTTAAAAAACCATTCCAAAAGTAAAACCTAAACAATTTTTTAAAAAATAGAGGGAGTACATAATTATAGTACTAGACATGCATCATTTTCTCCTTATAATCTTGAATCTGTATGCAGCAAAAAGCATGATTTATTACCTACTTACGTTACCCTACGTTTACAGCTTCCTTTTTTATTTTTGTTATTTTAACAATAAAAAAACAAAACAAGCACATATAAGAAAACTCTATACTACCCATAATGATTGTTCTTCTTGGTTTCTAGATGGTCAATATGTTGTTACTTTTCTTGTTGGATCTTAGTTGTTTATTGGGTCCAGTATGCTGATTGATCTTCTTGGCTTCAGATGGTCAAGATGTTGGATCTACTGGCGGAGTATCTGGCTCTTAAAGGGTTCCAGTTTCAGAGACTTGATGGTAGTACCAAGGCTGAGTTGCGTCATCAAGCCATGGAGCATTTCAATGCTCCTGGTAGTGATGATTTTTGTTTCCTTCTGTCCACTCGTGCTGGTGGCTTGGGCATTAATCTTGCTACTGCAGACACAGTTATCATATTTGATTCAGACTGGAATCCGCAGAATGATTTGCAGGTTTGTGTCTGATGATTCTGTCCCAGTAATCTTTGTTTCTGGATAATATCTTATCTCCTATTCTCTGGTTTAGGCAATGAGTCGAGCTCATAGAATTGGGCAGCAGGATGTTGTCAACATCTACAGATTTGTTACAAGCAAGAGTGTGGAGGAAGACATCTTGGAGCGCGCTAAGAAAAAGATGGTAATACTAATATGTCCTGTCCTTAGATTCTTATGCATAGCATTTTTTATATGAACCTTTTACCATCTATAACAGTTGTTATATTGTTTCTCATCTGAAATAACACTTGGGTCCCACTTAAAAGCTGCTGTATTCTAATTGTTGGAATGATCTCATGGCTATTGAGGTTTTTTTAAGTGCTAACAGCTAACTTCATGTTTATTTTGAAGGTTCTGGACCATTTAGTTATTCAGAAACTAAATGCTGAGGGAAGACTGGAGAAAAAGGAAGCTAAAAAGGGCAGTACATTTGACAAAGTAAGTAGATTTATTTTACCATCAGGTCTGTTGTTACCTTACCTAATGTTAGATATCTATGTTCAATTATCTACACGCTTGTACTATTAATGTTTTAAATCCTTCTATACATTACTGAGGAAGGGGTATATCGAGTGAAGCAGGGCTTGGTACCTTTTTTTCAAATTCTGAAAAAATGTTTTCTGTGGTTTCCTTTTTCCCCCAAATGTTATGCTGATGTTAAATGGTTTAATAACATTTCACATGTTGCCAGAAACTATTTGCGGACATGGTGGTGGTGCTTTTTTTTTCGTGGAGGAGGGGNGGGGGGGGGGGATCCGCGAAGAGAACCTAGTGCTTGCCTATCTTTTTTATATATTTCATTGTTGAAAAAAAGTTAATATGTGAAACACTTGAGAGCATCTATAAATATACAATCGTAAATGTTAAATCAACTGTGTGGATTAACCTAGTTGTTAAATCATCAGTATCAAGGCAAGCCAAACGTTAGCCTAGGCCTAACGGCAGGAACCCCAAGCAAGTACAATAATAAATCAATTCAGTTACTTCCATTGTCAACTGTGGTGTCATTGTCTGTATATGTGATTTTGTTGCTTCTGTATTTTATGTCTATTATCTTTTGTCATGTAGAATGAGCTTTCGGCTATTTTGAGGTTTGGGGCAGAGGAGCTGTTTAAAGAAGACAAAAATGAAGAGGAAAGCAAAAAAAGACTTCTCAGTATGGATATTGATGAGATTCTTGAGAGGGCGGAGAAGGTGGAAACCAAGTTAAATGAAGGAGAGCAAGGGAGTGAATTGTTGAGTGCTTTTAAGGTTAGAATGCTGTTGAGAGCTCCTGAGTTGCCAGTTTTTCATTTTCACTTGGCTTTCTGTTTAACAAGTGTTCTTGTTTCTATATTCTACAGGTAGCAAACTTCTGCAATGCTGAAGATGATGGATCTTTCTGGAGCCGGATGATAAAACCGGAAGCTGTTACGCAAGCTGAAGTATGTGAACTTACCCTATTCAATGCAAAATGTTTACTAGACTCGACCCAGAGATAATTCTTGTTTTGGCTCTTAAATAATGCTCCAGGATGCCTTGGCTCCCCGAGCAGCAAGAAACATTAAGAGTTATGCAGAGATTTTACCTCCTGAAACTGAAAGGAAAAGGAAAAAGAAAGGAGTCGAGTCTCAAGATAAATTGTCAAAGCGCCGAAAGGTGGATATTAGTTATTCTGCTCCTGTACTTGAGGGTGCTACTGCTCAATCAAGAGGGTGGTCCTATGGAAACTTGCCGAAAAGAGACGCAACACGTTTCTCTCGTGCGGTAAGATTACCTATGTAGTCTAAACATTTGCAAGCATTAGGAATACAGGGGAATTTAAAATATCAGGGCTTGGATTGATAATCCGATTGCTTAAGTTGTACAAAATCAATACTCCACCATAAATTATTGTCTTTTGATTATGATTTTGGAAGAATTAGGGAATTAAGTATTGGGTAAAATTCTATGAAGTGCAAATAGATGTTCACATAACAGGCTTATTTTGTAATAAGTTCATTGAGCTGATAAGTGCTAACAAAGCCGTAGAATACACCGTTAACCTCTATTGGTAAATATAAACAGCTCGGGTAGTTTTTTTTTTTTTTTAATAAATAAAATAAAGAAACCAGTTAGGCGTTCACATAACATGCTAATTTTGTAAATAAATTCATCGAGCTGATAAGTTAGTGCCAACAGAGCCTTAGAAACACTCCGTTAACCTCTATTGAACGAGTTCAACAACCTTGCTGATTTTGTAAATAAGCTCATCAAGCTGATAAGCTAGTGCTAGACAGAGCCTTTGAAGACTCCTTGTCTTGTAATAACTTGAGATGGGCTTAATACACCAAAGATGATTCACTGTGACGGAAGAGTATGAGGCATTTTCACCCCTTATTTATTTGTCAGTTCACCCTTCCAAAGTGTATCAATCTCGATGATTTAATATCCATTTGGATTCTTGGGTCCATCTGAAGTCCCTAAATTTAGTGTAGTCAGTATCAGCTTTTTCAGTTGTTGCATGTCAAACTATTTCGTTCTCACACATTCTCTTTATAGAGCTGAACCTCTCTCTTCCACCATCTTAATATATTACTTCAAAAAATATTTTCATCTTAGCCTCAAAGAAAACTGCACATGTTACTTCCCTAGAAGTTTCTTTTCTGCTGAAAACTTCATAAATTTTGTGTTTCCTTGTTTAATTCTATTACTCTCTCTGTCTGTTAATAATATTTGGACATTTATCTTACTGTCTCGGCTTTAATTAGGTTAAGAAGTTTGGGATTGATAGCCAGATAAGCTTGATAGCTGCTGAAGTTGGTGGAACTGTTGAAGCTGCTCCAACAGAAGCACAAATCGAGCTTTATGATATTCTGATTGATGGCTGCAAAGAAGCAGTTGAAGGACAGGTTGTTGACCCAAAGGTTTGTGCCTAATCCGTTTGGTGAAGTCTTAGGCAAATAAGATTTTCCTACCCATAAGGAAAATCAGTACCCTTTCTACCCAAGTGTTAAACACACACTTCTAGTTTATACCTATTAAAATATTTATTTTCCTATTATTTAGGAAAGTCCGACTTTCAAGTGTTAAACACACACTTCTAGTTTATACCTATTAAAATATTGATTTTCCTATTATTTAGGAAAGTCCGACTTTCATGAGACTTGCTCAATTTGTTTCTGGGTAAGATGGTTTACTAAAAATTGCAGATGTGATATCTGAAACTTTTATTCCTTTTATCAGGGCCCACTTTTGGATTTTTTTGGTGTCCCCGTCAAGGCAGACGAAATTTTGAACCGTGTTGAAGAAATCAAGTACCTTGCCAAGCGTATTAACCGGTATGAAGACCCTGTCGCGCAATTTAGAGCACTTGCATTCCTTAAACCTGCTACATGGTCTAAAGGTTGTGGCTGGAACCAGAGTAAGTATATTTGTTGATTGTGGTTTTATGTTTTCCATCATTTGCTGTTATATTTTCTAGATTTTTAAGAGTTCGGAATTTATGTGTCGAGTATTTCCTGTATTTCCTGTGGGGGAAAGAGCTGGTTTTATTGATTTTGATTATTTGGTTGGAGGATCTGTGATTTTTTTTTAATTGCTGTTGATAATTGTATGTTGCTCAACTTTTCGTCTTGGTACCATCAGAGGATGACGCAAGGTTGCTGCTTGGAATATACTATCATGGATTTGGCAATTGGGAAAAGATACGATTAGATGATAATCTTGGCCTCACCAAAAAGATTGCACCTGTGGAACTTCAGCATCACGAAACATTCTTGCCCCGTGCTCCTCAACTGAAAGAACGAGCTTCACAGCTTCTCGAAATGGTATGTTGAATAAATTTTTGTGGATCCCCGCCATATTGAACTTAAGACCATGTTGTTATTGTCCATTGATTTGACCATGTCAATTCTGTTGGTCCATCGACAGCCAGTTAAAAATTTCAGTGTTTTGCCTTCAAATCTCAATTCAAATACAGTGCGTGTGTAACGGGCTGGTTGTTGGGGACTAGAATTCTAATTTGATCGTCTCCCTTTTGGATTTTGATGTTAGTAAGCTGTAATCTCTTACTTTTTTTCAGCATTGGATTACTTTATAATTAAACACTTAAACCTACACTCACCCTCTTCTCGTGTCTACATATAGCAGCCATCTATGTCCCCACTTGTTTTTACCTTTGGAGTTCAAATTCAATAATCATTGTATAAAACTTAGAGTTATGGATGTTATCTATTATAAGTGTTCTTCCCAGTTAATCTTGCGTTCATGCAGTTGATGCAATAATGTGTTAACTCTGTTTTCAGGAAGTTGCAGCTCTTGGTGGGAATAATACTGGTGGGAAAGTTGGCCGTAAGAATGCGAAGCGTCCGAAGGAAGCCCAAATGCTGTCAAGGGGTAAAGGCAGACAAGGAAAGGCTGGGTCTCCGGGCGTTCAAATAAACAGAACTAGAACTTCAAGGTCACAGAAGACTGAACCTTTAGTTAAAGAGGAAGGTGAGATGTCCGACAATGAAGAAGTCTACGAACAATTTAAGGAAGTTAAGTGGATGGAGTGGTGTGAAGAAATGATGGTTGATGTGGAAAAGACTCTGAAACGCCTTGAAAAGCTGCAGTCGATCAGTGAAGATCTACCCAAGGAAAAGGTATACTTACGTAGCAGTCCTATATGATATATCTCATGTTTAAAACATCATTTGTTGGCCGAGTGGGATTTTATTGTACTCGACTACTTGCAATGGGTAGGTTGGGTTCAAACACCTGGTACATTTTCTTTTGAGCAAAAATAAGCGAAAGAGAACAGACAATAAAGACTTGTATTTCTAGTCTTTTTTTATATTTCTATCCATCTAACCTTGTCTACAATGTTTGATGTGCTTCTGAATTCTGTATCTCAGGTGCTCGCCAAAATAACGAATTATTTGCAGCTTATAGGTCGAAGAGTGGACCAAGTTGTGCTCGAATCCGAGCAGGAGCCTCATAAACAACAAAGTATGTAATCTGCTATACATTTCTCATCCTTCACATGTTAACTTTTAGGAAGTACTTCGTATTATGTAAAAATGATATCATCTGTTTCTTTTCAATTTTTGAAGACGGAGGCACATGCAAAAAGTTTCATACGCTGCATTGTCTTCTATTTGTACGGACATAAGAAAATTAGTGTATGTGCTGATTTTTTATTTTTTTCTACTCTGAAGGGATGATCACCCGGTTGTGGAACTATGTCGCGAAATTTTCACATATGAAGGGGGACCATCTCTTGAAACTATATTCCAAACTTAAGGAGGAGCAACAGGCAGCTGGTGTGGGACCGTCCCATTTCAATGGCTCTGTTCTTGACCATCATACCACAGGATTTGTGCAGAGGGATTATGACGTCGGTAAATTTGAAGCTTGGAAACGGAAAAAAAGAGCTGAAGCAGATGCTTCTCATGTTCAGTATCCACATCAAAGACCTCCAAATAATGGTACACGAATGCCTGACCTGAACTCCGGGATTCTTGGACCTCCTCCTTCCGATGGCAGACAGTTTAATAATGGGATGCCTTACAGAACACAGCAAGCTGGGTTTCCGAGAAAACCGGGCTTCTCATCTGGTATCAGGTAGCTCCGAGTGACATGTGATTGATGGGCTATTGTACAGCATATCCAACAGAACCTCCGGGGTTGCCTTTGGATGCTTCAATGATCTTACGAGCTGGAGCTTCCGGTCAATTACAAATCAAATTTTGATTAATTTACTACAGAATATTGATCCGGACCTTGCTTACATAACCGGATGCATAGTTCCACAGGTGAATGCAG
>JAQRGC011832883.1:0-13593 GCA_028659135.1 Plantago lanceolata
ACGATTATTGTTTGTCCGCTTTCGAAGCTTCCTTAGAACTGGGGTGGAGGATCCCTCATGGGTATTTCTTTCAACGTATCTTTGACGACTTGAAGATAAGTCCTATGCAAGCACCCCCTCTATCTCTAGCACATCTCATATGTGCTATGTCAAAAACAAACAAGTTTTTCTACACCTTCCGTACACATCAAGGGTTTGGCTATATCGAGCGCGCCCCAACCACAATCGGTTCTGACTGGTGGGATCGGTTCTTTTTTTATAGATATCGGCTAGAGCCTCATCAGGCTGAAAATGAGGGGAGGATGTTGGACGGTAGATTGACGTTCAATCGGGACAAACCTGCTAGTACTAGGCCCGATAAAGAGGATGTACCCATCTGGTTGGAGGCCATGCGTACGAACAAGCGACCTCAACCCCCGAAATATCCTTTATGTGCGCTAACTCTACAACCTCTCTTATTCCTGGCTGGCCAATCGGATAAAGTTTACTGTGGCAAAGACGACTTCCGTGATTTTGGTATACTTCTGAGATCTAGGACTAGTCGCGAAAATCCCTGTCGTTTGTTGTTGTTGTTTGTTTGTTTTTTTTTTTTTTTTTTNTTTTAACATCCTGGTCCTTTTGCAGATCACTGGTTTGAAGCACAGATGACAGACGCCAGAAATAACTACAATGCCTATCTAGAGGCCCAGGAAATGGAAAAAACTCTTGGAATTCGGACCACTGTCATCGAGACTACTCCGACCTACACACCGATGGACCCGCCCCTTAACGGGGCTCTGCTTCACGAGTGGAACGAGGAGAGGGCTCATAATGGCCAAGGTCCACTACATATGGAAGTGCCTTCTCGCGGATATTTTGAGGCGTACAAGAAGACTTGGAAGAATACCCGTAAGCGTGTTGCACAGGAGTCACAAAGGAACAACCCTGCTCCTGAACCCAAGAGGCCTCGTTCGGAACCGGTCAATCCAGAGCCTCCCCTCAACGAGGAAGTGCCATCTCAGGAGGCTACCGGCAATATTCCTCCCAGTGCACCTCTCCCGGGTGCCTTGCCTACCGCTGGAGCTACTGGTAAGTTTGGTTCTATATTCCAATTCGTCTTTCAGTTGTTGTCTTTCTAGATCCCATAACTCACATGGTAACCCGTATTATATTGGTAACCTTCCTCCTATTCCACCAAGGCGTCAACCAGAGGTTCCTCATGATCAGACTAGTACTGCTGCCCCTGGGTCTAACTTATAGGCTGCACAGAACTCGGGGGCTCAGAACCCGAGGAGAACGCGTAACAGATCGGATGCAAGAGCCACTGCTTCTCCTAGACCTGCTATGTGAGATACAGCTACTGCTTCGGTTGCTAAGGACGGCCTGACCACACTGGGTCTACCATCTTTGGAGGACCAAGCTGCTCGGGACGAGGCTGTTTTGCCAACAGTTAACGTGAATGAGCTGGACAGGATTGGAGACTTATGCTCCAAATTTAATGAGGTATAACACTTTTACTATCTCTTTTATCGAGTCGTCGTAATGCTTAGTTCTTATCGTTTCTTTTATTTGCAGCTCGGAGTGATTATCAGTGCTTGCCAGCGAGTGGCTGCCAGTCGAGCGGCGATTGAAGAAGAGATCACCCAGTTGAACGACGAGTGTGCCACTCAACGACAAATGACCGAGAAATGGAAAGGGATTGCCATAAAAGCCAAGGAGGAGATGAAGATTGCCATCAACGCAAAGGAAGATGCTGAGAAAGAGACCCAGACTATGCAGATTGCTTTAGACAAGATGACTGTGGAATTGTCTAAGGCAAAAATTGATGAGTTGAAGATGGCGGGAATGGCATCCACCGTTGATGCCTTGAAAAAGGAGGTGGCTGACTCGAAAGCTGAATATGCTCGGGTGTTGGCTTGGAAGGACAACTTAGACGAGGAGCTCCAAATAGCCAACAAGAGATTGGTGGCACAGTAGGCTTCTCATGCGCATATGATCAACTGCCTATACAAGTTCAGAGGGGAGCTGCTGGAGAGGTTGGTTTCTGTTCGTGAGGAAGCCGTGCAGGAATTTTTGGAGAGTGCCTCATACAAGTATCGCAAGAGTTTAGACTATGACTCGGCTCGTATAGCGGGTTTCTACTCTGCGATTGGTCAGCTGAAAAATGCGAATGGCATAGTGGAGGGCTTCGAGCTAGGAAGCCTCTCAGTGAAGAAGAATGGAGTTGGGGAGCCTGACGACCGCATCCCCAAGGTGGATGATGCCGTGTTAGCTAAGGACGAATTTGTCGAGGTGGTGGCTCCAGAATCTGAGACATTTAAGTATGAGCATGAGGGACCTTATCTACCTTCATGGGTTCCTCACTTTCTAGGCAACTTTAGTATGGTACCTTTCGACGACTTCTTGTACTTGAATGAAAAGTGGTTGGAACTGCCCTTTCAAGTAGTTGCCAATCCTTCTGATTGGTCGATTGTCGATGAACTCAAACGTCTCGAGAGAGAAGCTCAAAAGAGAGCTACTGAAGCTGGGAATGATGCGCACAGCTCCAGTGACGAGGTGCCCAATGTGATTGAAAACATTCCCGACTCTTCTCTCCCGGCCTGGGCCCAATTTGAATTTACTAAGAGATTTGCCGATGAAGATGAAGAAGACAAGCCCCATACTGATGCCGATAAGAAATTTGGTGAGGAGGGTAATGCCGAGAATGAGCATAAATCCGCTGAAAAGGTGAACAAGACTCCTTCTCCTCGGGTAGTCGCACTCGATGATATGTGAAGATTCTAGACGTCCCCATGTATCAAAGTCTTTTCTTTTGTGAACATTCTGATATTTGTAACCTTAACATTTGTACTTGTCGTATTTTCCTTTGGTTATTATGCACATCCATTTTTCATCTCATGGCTTCCTCGTAGACACTCTGTAGATTAGCTTGAACCTCTTGTTTAAGTATATCTTCTGTTGGAAGATAAACGTGGATACTTAACTATAACACATTTGC
Organism: Plantago lanceolata; assembly: GCA_028659135.1. Taxonomy (NCBI): domain Eukaryota; kingdom Viridiplantae; phylum Streptophyta; class Magnoliopsida; order Lamiales; family Plantaginaceae; genus Plantago; species Plantago lanceolata. Next base: position 2,978 of record JAQRGC011832883.1, read on the forward strand.
ACCCATCTCTTGCACGTGACTGAAGATCCTGTGTTTGACTTCGTGATGGCTCAAAATAAGATTGCTGAGCTGAGATCAGAAATAAAGTCTCTTGTGGAGGCAAATTCTACACTTGAGAAGACTTGGAAGGAAATGGATGAACTTGCTGTTAAACAACAACATTCCCATTCTGATGTGGTCGACATGCTGTTCAGCTTCAAGAAATTTTTCTTCGAGAAATTGTTGCATACCCGAACAGATGCTGTAAGAGACTTTCTAGATAGCTACTCCTACACACACCTAGAGAGCGTGACACATATGAAGGCCAGAGAAGAAGGCTTTAACTCGGACATTGGACAATGGCAGAGAGTTAATCTTGCCCCTGCTGTGATTGACTTGGCTAGTGCTGGCATCCGAATGGATGACACTCCGACCGGAGATATCGCTTGGGATACTCCATGTGTGATGGATGAAGATCTAGCAGCAGATGAGTTCGTCCGCCTAGTCAGAGAGGAAGAGGAGAATTTCAAGTACTCTGATCAAGGACCTTTTCTTCCTCAATAGTCTGGTGACATGATGAGGACTTTTTACATGTCCCCATTATTTGAGTTTGAAGCCGAGAACAAGTTTTGGTTATCCCTCCCGAGTCCCTGTCGCGGTTACCCTCTGGACTGGAATGTTTTTGATGATGTGAAACAAAGAGCTCTTGAACTGTCCCCTCCTCGACAAGGTACCTCTGGAACAACTCTCAACATCGTTGACATCAATCGGCTAACTTGTTTGAAGGATGGTCCACAGAAGATGACTAGGTGCCCTTCAGTCGTGGATGGAGCCCCAAATTCCCCGAGAAGGAACTCTGTTTGAGTATTAATTTTTCTTGGAATTATTGACATATTCCTTTATATGTATTCTGACGGAGCTTACATTATCTTTTTTCTATTCTTGCTTTCATCCCTCACATCTGTTACAGTTTTTATAACTCTTGGATTCGACCGGTTGTTATAAAATCAATGAATATGTTCTAGTTGTCGTAACTAAACAATTTGTATTCGTCCTGATCGATTGGCGTAACCTAATCGGATAATTTCTGCTAATTTCTACAGTTGTCGTAACCATGAAACTTCACCAATCATAACTTGAAAAACTCATATATAAAATCTGTTTTTGGAAACAAAATATGGGCTACAAAGGAATTCTGCCGCTGTTTAACCGTAATGGAAAGGTACCCTGACGGAAGGTCCTCCTTTTGCTCCAAAAATTCTAGAAGAATTCCTTGACGGAAGGATTCTTCAGAACGTACCCTGTCGGAGGGATTTCATTCGTATAAATCTATGTTTCAACTACTCTATCGGAGAGGTAGTCTTAACAATAAAACTTCCTTAAATTCTTTGAATTCCATGGTCTTGGTACTGGCTTGCCATCCATCTCCTCGAGCTCATAACTCCCATTCTTCTTGCATTTAACAACTCGAAATGGGCCCTCCCACTTGGGCTCCAACTTCCCGACATGTCTTTGGACAGAGACCTGTCTCAATACTAGATCACCCACCTGGAATTCTCGGTTGCACACGTTTTTGTTGTAAGCTCGAGCCACAGCGGCCTGGTATCGGGGGATATTAACACGAGCACTAACCCTCTTTTCATTCAGGAACTCGAGATCAAGCATACGCGCATCGGCATTTGTCTCTTCATCATAGGTGTTTACTCTCAATGTCTGCACTTCAATTTCGGCTGGAATTACAGATTCTGACCCATAGACTAGTGAAAATGGGGTTTCCTGTGTCGCATTCCTTACGCTGGTTCTGTATGCCCACAAAACACCATATAAGTCGTCAACACAATCTCCTTGAGAGGACTTGATCCTCTTCTCGAGGTTGCTGACTATTGTTCTGTTGGTCACTAAAGTCTGACCATTTCCTTGCGGGTGATATACCGTTGTGAAGCGCTGCTCAATCTTCATTAGGCCACACCAATCTTTTAGTCTCTTTCCCGAGAATTGAGAACCATTATCTGAGATTAGCACTCGGGGTAAGCCAAACCTGCAAACAATGTTCTCCAGATGAAGTCGAAGATTGTATCCTCGTCTATCTTTGACACTACTTCTGCTGCTACCCATTTAGAGAAATGTTCCACTGCCACAAGGATCCATTTTTTCTGCTTTGAACCCTTTGGTAACTGTCCCACAATATCTAATCCCCACACATCAAAGGGGCAAGGTACTTCTTATGGTATCATGTCTCGAGCTGGCTTCCGAGACGTTCGTGCATAGTATTGGCATTCAATACATTGCATAGAATATTGTACCGCGTCTTGAACAACTGTCAGCCAGTAATAACCTTGACGCAGAATCTTTTGGGCTAAACTTCTTCCTCCCGAGTGGTTTCCACAGCTTCCCTCATGAATCTCAGCCAAGATGGCCTTAGCCTCAGTGGGGTTTAAGCACCTGAGATGCATTCCTTCCCAAGATAGCTTGTCTAAATCTTCACCAGACATGAAGTATCTCTGCGATCGGTGTTTCACTCTTCTAGCTGATATCGGATCCGCAGGTAGTCTTCCAAAGGCAATGTATTCGATGATATCTCTCATCCAGTGAGGGTCTTCCTTAATGGGCATCATATTTGGCACTGGAGCCATCAAAAAGGACATGTTCATGGTCATCTACATTACGCTCCGAGTGTTGATCGTTCCATATGCAGATGCTAGCTTGGCGAGCGCATCTGCCTTCTCATTGAGTTCACGACCAAACTTCTTCAACTCAAACGACTCAAAGTCTTCAGCTCTTTTCTTTAATATCTCCAGGTCTAGCAACATGTTCTCGCCTTTGGCTATGAATTCTCCCGAGTAGTGTGACTCGACTAGTTGAGAGTCTGTATATGCTCTAACTCTCGTAGCCTTCAAGGATTTTGCAATGTTGAGTCCAATCAGCAGTGCCTCGTACTCTGCCTCATTATTAGTTACTTTGAAGGCCAGAGTAATCGAGTATTGTAACTTCTCGCCCCCTGGGATCTGGAGATATATCCCAATTCCGCCTACTTTTCTTGTTGCCGATCCATCAACCTGTAAGATCCATACATCATTAATTTCTTCTGGACTCTCAAACAATTTTTTCGTCCATATATCCTGGTCGGCAATTGATGTGTCGACCTCCATTGGACTAATCGCTAAGACTGAGGATTTTCTACTTTCCTCTTCTTCTGTAGTTGGATTGTCCCGATCTGTAGGGAATTCCACCAAGAAGTCTGAATCGCTTGTGCCTTTATTGCAGTCGGTCCAACAAAGTCTATATCATGTTCGCTCAACTCAATTGGCCACTTTGCCAATCTGCCACATGTTTCTGGTCGGTTAAGCACTAACTTGAGTGGCTGATTTGTAATGACAATTATCTTGTATGAGCGAAAATAGGGTTTCAGCTTTCTCGAAGTATGGACCAGTGCTAAGGAAAGTTTCTCCATCTTCTGATATCGGGTCTCCGCTGAGTGAAGGGCCTTGCTAACATAATAGACCGGAAGGTGATCTCTGTCTCTAACCCTGACCAGCACGGAACTCACAGCATCATCAGTGGCTGCGAGATACAAGTAGAGTGGTTCACCCTCGACTGGTTTCGACAGCAATGGTGGTGATAACAGGTAATGCTTCAAGTCATCCAGAGCCTTGGTACATTCATCCGTCCACACGAAGTCTTTGTTCTTCTATTGTCCCTTCTCTTTCTTGCGGAGTAGCTTGAAGAAGGGTAAATTCTTCTCTGTTGATTGTGAGATGAACCTGCTTAATGAAATTATCTTCCCGATTAGTTTCTGCACGTCGTTCATGGTCTTTGGGATCTCGAGATCCAGCACTGCCTTAAACTTGTCGGGATTGGCTTCGATTCCTCGCTCGGTTACAATGTATCCAAGGAACTTCCCACCCTTGACTCCAAATGTGCACTTCGCGGGATTCAACTTCATGCCATACTTCCTCAATATCTCAAAACATCGAGTAAGATGTGCGATATGATCTACTTCTTCCTTGCTCTTCACGAGCATATCATCCACGTACACCTCCATTGTTTTGCCTATCTCATTTTTGAACATCTTGTTCATCAAGCGCTGATATGTGGCACCAGCATTCATAAGACCGAATGGCATGACATTGAAGCAATAGACACTTCCGGCTGCAAAGAACGCTGTCTTGTAAATGTCCTTGGGTGCCATCCTCACCTGGTAAAACCCTTGGTACGCATCCATGAAGCTCAATAGTGCACACTCAGCCGTGGAATCGACCAACAAATCGATCCTTGGCAATGGATACGGATCTCTCGGGCAGTGCTTGTTCAGACTAGTAAAATCATTGCACATTCTCCACTTGCCATTGCCTTTGCTCACTAAAACCACATTACATACATAATCCGAATATTGAACCTCTCTAATGTGTCCTGCTTTAAGTAGTCGTTCCACTTCGGCTTTTATAATCTCAGTCTCCTTGGCTCCAAAGTCCCTTTTCCTTTGCTTGATCGTTTTCACTTGTGGATCCACGTTCAGACGGTGAACGGTTACCTCTGGATCTATTCCGACTAGATCATCGGTGCTCCAAGCAAAGACATCCACATTGTCCCTTAGAAACCTGGTGAGTTGTTCTTCGACCTCAGGGTTCATTTCCGTCCCGATTTTTGTTGTCTTCTCTGGATCCCCTGGAACTAGTATTATCTCCATGGCCATTTCGGCTGCCTCAATGCGGTTTTCCTGCATAAATTTGGCCTTTGGTGTTGGAGCATAAGGTATTGACGGAATAACCTTATACTCTTCGGGTTCCATTTTCTCAGTGGAAACTTCGATAGTTTGGACCCTTTTCTTTGCCGATCTGTTCTTATTGAGTGACGAACTCAACTTTCTTTGTTTCCTCCATGGTTGAGAAATGGAGAAAACAGTATTTCTCGGGTGGTCGGCACCCTTCGCATTTTCTATGGCTTGTCTAGGAGAGTTGAGATGCTTTACTTGTAGTGTATAGCACTCCCATGCTTGTCTCCTATTTCCCACTTCTTGACCAACACCGCTTTCTGTAGGGAACTTGATACGATTGTGTAGCGTTGACGAAACGGCTCTGAATTCGTTCAAAGTGGGTTGACCCAAGATTGCATTATACTCAAACGGCATATCGACCACTATGTAGGAGACTTGTCGGGTTACCCTGCAGGGATCTGTCCCGAGTGAAACTGTAAGATAAACCCTTCAGATAGGCCTAACTTCTGTTCTACCAAACCCAATCAAGGGTGTGATAACCTCACGCAAACCTCTCGTGTCAATGTTTATCAAATCCAATGTCTTAGTGAAAATCACATTCGACGAGCTCCCAATGTCGATTAGTACCTTCTCAACCCGATAGGTTGCAATGTCGGAAGCGATCACCAAGGGTACGTCAGGGTCTTCTAGATCGCCTCCTCCCGCAGTACTCAACGGGATCTCACTGTCATCAAACATGATCACGTTCTCTCCTGCTCGGCCAGGAGGTCTATAGGTTGTATCAACATATCTCAGATTGTTAGTTGTGCGATCTCTTGCCTTCCTGGAGTCTCCACCTGCTGGTCCTCCTGCAATGGTGCAAATAACTCCACTAACTGGTCGGTTGCTTTGGTTATTTGGTCGTGCTATGGCTATGACATTAACCCTGTTATCTCGCACTGGTGACGAGTTGCTCTGAGTTCCGGGCACTTCGTTCCGCTTTGCATTGTGATCCACACATTCATCAAGTTGATTGTTCTTCCTTACTTGGAATTCAATCTCGGACTTATGGTTGACACAATCCTCCGTGTCATGGCCTTTGCCCTTATGGAACTCGCAGTAAGCTTTCGAGTACTTATTCTTCTCGGAATCTGTAGTTGGCCTTGGCCACCTTATGTTGAAATCCCTTTCAATCATTAACTTCAATACATCAGCTCGGCTTCTGTTCAAGGTAGTATAATATGCAAACCTCGGCTGATGGTGTCCTTTAAAGCCACCCTGTTGGTATTGCGACTGCCCAGCTCCTTGGTTTGTATTATTTGTTTGGGACTCGCTGTTATTATCCTGACCTCCAGTACGCTGGTAACCTCTGTTGGATTGGAGTCCTCGACGGTCATCCTGTCGCCTATTGTCATTGTTCCTTCTTTGCTTGCTGGAGTTGTGATCCTCCTCTTGGCGTCGCTTATTCTTTCCACCTTTTGCATGGACAATGACATTCCTTTCGAACTCTTGCGAGTTGAAATATCTCTCCATAAAGTCGTCGAGGTCCTTCTCTGTCTGAATATCAGTGGCCCTCACTGACAACTGGTCCTGGAACCTCTCATCGCCAGTGTTACCATACAATATCGCGATCCGAGTGGTAAGTAGATGATCTTCGACCTTCTTTACAGCCTCCTGAAAGCGGCTATAGAAGTCATAGAGCTCCTCATTCTCTCCCTGTACCACCCCCCTCAGGTGACTTACATACTTCTTCTTCTTCCGAGCTGTAGCAAAACGAGCAACAAAGAGATCCTTCAACTTCTCATATGACTTGATGGAACCATGTTCGAGCTCCTTACTCCACCAATCCATCGTGTCACCAAAGAGAGTGGTCGGGAATGTCACAGCCATCATATTCTTATTGTGACCGTATCCCTCCATCCTTCCTTCAAACCTGGATATATGTCCCGTCGGGCAGTCATCTCCATAGTACTTTTCCAAAGTTGGAATCGCTGCGTCTGGTTTCCGAGCTTCTCTTCTTATTGTGTCACATAAGGGATTTTTCACCTTGGGAACGACCTTCTCCTTCTCTGTGACTTTCTTTTTCGGCTCGGCCATCTGAGCTTGAACCTCCTCGTACTGCCTCTTTAACTGCTCTGCAAATTCCACTCGGGGATCCGCAGTTGTCACCTATCGACTGGTACGAGGTTGTTCTCGCCTCGCATCGCCTTCCCATCTTTTTCTAGAAAGGACTTCCAAAGAAACGGATTCATATTGGTGCTCCTCGACCCGTGTCTGCTCGGGACTGGTCCTGCCCTGTCTTTCGTATCCCTGGGTTTGGCGATGTGACCGGGCTCCTTTCTCTCCGAGTCGTTCTCTCACCGGAACTGCTTGGCTTGCAGCTCGAGGTTCCACCCTGTTGTCCCCACTTCTATTCTCTGCTCTCCTGGTAAGTACTTCTCGGAGGTCTCCGTTTTCAGGTTTGCCCTGGTTTCCTAGCCTTTCCCGAGCACTTCTATTTTGTGAGTGTGCAGGGGCATTTTATGGTGTCGGAGAACGTGTTATCCTTGGAGACAAAGGTGGTGGGACCAGTACTCGTGTGGGGCCCCCTCCAAATGGTGCATTCACTTGTGACACTTGGACCGGGAATGGTGTCCCCGGGACTGGTGGTATGGGCAACTGTGATCCATAACTACTCTGTACCATATACATTAATCCATTCAACTGTTCTGCAGACATCCCAAACTGAGCGGGATGTGCCTCATTCCACCTGGCAACACGTACGGGGCGTACCCTGCCGGAGGATGCCCCACTTGTGACGTTCCAAACTGTTGTTGCGTAGTCGGGTGGACGAGTGGCACGGTGACCGTTGCTGGTGCCATAGTCTGGATTAGCTCAGCCCTTCGACGTTGGTCATCTACTCTCAACTGCTCTTCTCTCCGTAGTTCCGCTTCTCTGGCCACACGGCGATCTTCCTCTTCTTGGAGCAACTGAGCTTCTTTCCTTCGTTCAATGGTCCTTCTGGCATCCTCACGTTCATTGGTCGAAAGACTTGCTTCTCTTCCATCAACCCGCTCACCATGCGTCTGACTTCGACTCCGACTACGACTTCTACTGCGCACCTCACCATGCTCATTTATAGAAAGGGTGGTTTGTTCTGTGGCCTGGATGATGTTGGGTTGGCCGGTGCCTTCCCTGGTCTTCTCCCTGCCATTGAACCTGGGCGTCCGCGTAATGGTAGAAACCTCTTTTTGTCAGGTTCCCTGAGACGGCGCCAGAATGACGAGGGTCAAAAGTGGCAAGTCGTCTTGGAGCAGAGTCGAACGTGAATGCGTGAGCTCGTAAGTCTTCACGCCTTTGTTTTCTACTAGATCTGGGACGTCTCTCACGTCCTCTTTTCTCCTAAGCCTGCAAAATATAGTAGAGTGTGTGTGTGTGTGCTAGTGTATTAGAACCGACCTGCCTCAGTCAGGCCGGAATTTTGGACGTTAACCTTAGAAAGGGCCGTAAAACCCTTCCTGGAATACTTTCCGAGTACTGTGCTATTGTGCGTATGACTGAGAAAAATCAATTACCTGTACTTGTGGATCTGAGGTACTATTTATAGATGTACATGGTCCTTGGATGATCGCCATGTGTATGGTCTGGATCTAGACACGTCATCCCTAGATTCCTTTTTCTGTTACATGTCGCTTTCAGGGGTAATCCAATCTTTTCACTTCCACCGCCTCAAAACGTCGCTATCAAGGGCATTGATGTACTTTCACTTATGGAATATGCCCTTTCTGGAACATCCCACAACATTCCTTCACCTAACCGTTGGAAACAAGGTTAATTAAGTCTTTTCACATATCAGACCCAGGGTTCCACGAGATTCTACAGTATTCTTGGTTTTTCCAGAGTACTTCTGCTCTTGATGTGATTTACCCGACTCGGAGGACTCGAGTAACAACTCCTCTGTTTCTTCCACCTACTTTACTGACCACTCGAGATGAGTTCCACTACTATAAGACTTACGTCCGACCGGTTAGGAGGCCTAGATATGTCACTTCTTCTCATCTTCACTCGTAAGTAATAAACAAGTCGTGGTAGACGACTCGGAACTTGGTGCTTCAGACGTTGTGATCGTCTTAATTCGTCTTAGTCCGTAGGAGACATATTTTCACCTCATCACTAGCAGGGGGTGTGGATGTAATAAGCCCTTATTACTTTTTCAGTAAGGTCCAAATACTGATATTTAGCAGGGTGTGTTGCTCTTTCATCAACTGACTCTAGTTGCTGATAGAATCAGCAAGTGATCTGTACATCAGCACGACGACTAAGTCAACCTACTCTGTCATATAGATTTTCACTTGACTTTTGCCACGTGCTGAAAGATCATTGCATGTCTTAGGAAGAGTCAAATTCCTTTAGTACCCTTGTGCAGAATTTACTTGAGTCTTCAATCTTCATAGTCTTCATCTGCTAGGTTACTAAGTGCCTCAATAATTTGTTTTACAAAACAACTACGTCATCAGCAACCTAATACAAATACTTGGAATTTAAACTAAGAGTCCTGCTTGAAATGTTCCTCTTGTACAAGTGCCTTTCTAACAAAGTTTTCCTACAGGCTTAAGAGTACTGATTTCTGGACTTAATCCTAATTTAGTCTTTAATGGAATTGCTCATCAAAATTACAAGTTTCCTAACAAATTTCCCCCTTTTGATGACTTGCAATCCATGACTAAATTTTAACCTCAATACTTCAAATGTTCTGAATATGAATAATTCAATGAACACTTATGCAAGCTTGTAAAGATGATATGAAAAATAAGAATCAGCAAGGAAGCATAATATCAGAAACAGTTGAGTATCAGATCAAAAACATTAACATAAATGAACAATAAGAGTTTTTAATAAAGTTATCAATCAGTAAAGAGATTTTACAGTGAAGGATCAGATAACTTCTAAATAAACTAGATTACAAAGACAAACATAAAGATACAGAGTCAGACAAGGAACTTTGAAAGATAATGTAATCTAAAGTTCTTCTTGAGGTCGAAGTTCAGGAAAACATTCTGGAGCAAACTCAATGGAATCAATTTCATAATTCTCCAGGAGCTTCCTTGTATCTCTTTCAAGACCAATTCCACGTATGACTCTTTCTTTGTAGTCTGGAATGTCTTTGAATCTTAACATGTCAGCCTCATTCCATAGGTGTCTTCCCCATAGCCGTGCATTTTCCATCTGTGATCGAATGATTGCTAGAGATCTGTAGGTCTTGCTAAGATACACCAGGTCTTCATCCTTTTCTTCAACAGACATGTAAAAGCAGTATATTGGTTGTCAACCTAAAGTCGGAGTGGGCCTACCAAAGAGTATTCCTGGCCTAGTAACAACATCATGTGGTTTTCTGTAATCAGGAATGTTGACTTTCCAGTCTTCCTTAAGTGCATCCTTTCTGATTTGAAATTCCTTGTTCAACCAATATTGAGCCTGGTCTTTTTGCATTGTAAGTCTTTTGTCAGTTTTGAGATCATTCCAAAGGAAAATTTGATCCAAAATGACAGGAGAAAATTCTTCATTGGATAACAAGTGATGCAACTTAATTATGTATAGACCAATGTGGGTTTTGAACACATGCTGAACTGTTTGTTCATTGTATATCTTTGTGTGTTCAGCACGAGCTCCAACCCTGTCTCTTTCTCTTTCTGTAGCTCTTCTCTGAGTTCTCTTTTGCTGAGAAGCAGAGCTATTACCTCTCCTCTTCTTGGTGACAGTAGACTGATTTCCTGTTCTTGGTCTACTTTTTCTTGAACCAGAGAGTGAGAGTGGAAGAGTAGGTCTAGGCACTTGGCCAATTGGTTCACCATCTTCATTCCCAATTACACCATCCCCTAAAACTCTTGTAATTTGCACTCTATGAAGTGCTGAGGGATGTGCTGAAGAGGGAGTGCTTGTTGTCAAAGGGGTACTGAATGGCACC